>CAJUYH010000930.1:106-55189 GCA_910591685.1 Galerucella tenella | reverse complement strand
AAAAAAATATAGGGTCTTTAATAGTGGGTTCTTATATTTAGACAGACTAAATAATTTATTATTGGAGAAAATTTATTCATATGACCAGTTATCCACTAGAAATTAATAGATGATAAACTGAATAAATCGCGTCATTTATTCTCTACACCTGGCATTTTTTCGATGTAAGCAGTCTGAGGAAAATATTAAAGTGTGCAAAATACAGGCAAGGCAGTAGATTTATTGAATATGCTGACCCTAATATATGACACCATAAAAATGTGATAAAATCCTATTTTAGAAACCTTAATCTCGTAGATATGACATTTTTCGCATTTTTATAGTTTATAACGGATCCAGATCATCCAACAAGAGGTGAGTCAAGAATCATTGCAAATAGGATATTGTTTAAAAAATCAAGGTATCAGCATATAGGTATAAAATAATAGACTCAAGATGAAAAGCAAGAAACGGCGTTAAAAACTGAATAGTATGGATTACAGTTCATTCATTACAAATTTTATTTGTTAAAATATTACATTTTCTCCGAAAAATGAGATAAATTCCTTATTTGGTACAAGGTGAATAAAAGTATTCCAATGCAGTATTTAAGGGAAATTCTTACTTAATAATTTGCGCTGCACGCATCTCAGTAATTAAAATCTATAAGTTCATTTTGTTATATAGATGTTTCTATACCAGCACCACTGCAGTTTAAATGGGAAAGCCGTCAAGAACATAGAAAAATAGCACAATGAATTCTCTTTAACGCTTAATAATTACAACGGTAAAAGTCCAATTAGTGATTTAATTTGAGAGATAAATTAAACGTAATTATTTAACGATAATACTAAATTATTATAAGTTTTAATTGCTAGTAAATTTTATAACTGTTTTCGGTGAAATAATACATCTAAACATATAAAATGCTTTATACCGAATAGCTGACACAGCTCAAACCGCAGATCTAATAGACCTGAAACTTGGAGGATGTTCTTAGTATGATGTAAGCATCCGATAAGAAAGGATTTTCTGAAATTTTATCCCTGAGGGTGTGAAAAACGGGGGTAAAGTTTGTATGGGACAACGTGATTGATTCCTTGGTCCAATCTACTTTCGAATTTTTCATAAACAGTCTTTAACAGAATTGATGGAAGACGTGTTTCGTATTTTATTGAAACTCATTGCCCATTATTAATCAAGTGTTAGTTGATTTTGGTCATTATATATCGTTTTTCTACAATCACATTGAAAAGTAGGCTTTTTCGCTTGCCATTTACAACGAAAAGTTGACGTTTCTTGTTCTCAAACTATTACCCTATACACTAATTCCTCACTTTTCGCTCTTAATACATAAATAACTATTTCACGCAAAAATAGTGATTACTCAGAATACAAAGATTACTTTTTTCAATATTCGTCAACATTCACGAGGTTCTGTGATTTCAAAGGCTGTCAAACATAAACTAAATGACGCAGTCTGCTCAAAATTTTACTGTGGTCTAATAATAGACGACACAATGTAAGCAATGCTGCATTTGAATTTCCTGACCGGGAAATAAAAAGATCACTAGCTTATCGAACATCAAAAGAAGCAATTTATATACTTACTATGCCACTTTACGTAATGATTACCTACGAATGTTGCTTTGAAACGTATTTTTCCAATTAGGAAGCAGGATTTTAAGGTAATAACCAGTAAATTGACCTGAGAACAAAAAAGTTTTACTGAATACTGACATTATTGAACTTATTAGATCCCTTTAAATCGATGCCCTACCATTTTCATTGGAATAATGAAGGGTTTTAATGTTAATCCTTTGACGCTATTTTTATTTGCATTTCACATGGTAGATCTATAAATTCCAGCTTTATTTGAAGGATTTTGTGTTTATAATAAGAATGTGCAAGTAAAGTATAAAATAAAAATAATCAGTTTTTGATGAGTTGCTTCAAACAAAACCGCTGCGAAACGTGAAATAATTGTGTATAAAAACAAAGAGATTTTTCAAAAAATATCAGATGAAATTGTAGGATATTGCTATATGGCAACTTCAAGTCGTTTCGACTAAATTGTTCTTTTGTGGTCTCAATTTCAGGTATGTCAGGGTAATTTCCTTATTTTCTAATATCTCAATATAAAAGCAAGAGTTGATCGGCATCGTTGGTACCGAATGGTTGAGATATACAGATTGCGAAAATTTTATTCGCGACATACGATTTACACAAGTACGACAAGGAAATTATCAGAAAAATTACTTGAAAGAGAGAGAAGAATAATTGTGCGCAGTCAGCTGTTGCCAAATGTACTTATCTGTAAAAGTTATTCCCAATTTTTGTCGGCCACAATGTTAAATACCAATAATTCGGAAGCAGTGTATAGATTTTATTTATTGCAGATTGTAATTTGTCCACAGTTTTTCTTGAACTATATTATTTTATTCTTATTTGTGCTGATCTCACTTATTTTTCAAAAGTCAATAATATTACCAATCTCGATTTTCTCCCACTTATTACGGCGTTATCTCGTATTGAAAGTCGAATGCAAAATAAGTTATTTAATCCTTAGAGAGTGCCAAAAAGAGAGTGGCAACGCTGCTTTCATATCAGATTGGTAGCTGGAACTGAACACACGCCCAATGTCCACAAGTATTCTTCTTTATCTTTCAAGTAGTTTTTCTCATATTTTCTTTGTCGTACTTGTCTAATGCGTATGTCTCGAATAGACTTTTCGCGATCTGTATGTCACTACCCACTGTTTTGGTTTCAATGTAGTTGGTTGTTGTTCTATTGTGTTATTTTCAATATTTTTATTGTTGAGTTTTTCAAAAACCTTAATCAACACCATTTTACAAAACTTATTCTCACCGTTCGTAACAAAAGGTTTCGATCTAACATTCCTTGTAGAGGCATTTCGAATTAAATATATAATTATGATGGTTTCTTCAACGTAAGGTTGAGGTTGTCTCATCTTCAGCATCATCCCACATCCCACTACAGCTCTTGCACGACATATGAATGCTCTGTACAGAGGCGTATCATTCGTTGTCCTCCAATTCTGTTAGAGTTTGGCATTGTCTGTATGATTGTTATAGTAGATACGTTTTTTTACTTACGAATAAAAGTAACATAGTATCTGCTCGCTGACAGTGAACATTTCAATTGACTTTTAGAGTGCAAAGTTGTTATGTTTATCAAACCGACTTTTTGAGAAATGGAGAGCAATCCAAGTGATTTTCAATTTACAAATAAACCATTTAATATTAGGGAGAAGCCAACTCAGCCTTATTAAAGCATAAGTCTACAGAGAACTAATAAATAAATAAGAATTCACAATAATTTATATTAATAAGTGAGTAGGAAGAAGCATTATATGTATTACACAAGAGTAAAGTGCCTTTTCCTCCCTTGAATGATTACATCCGCGGAGTGAACTACATCCTGCGGGAGGAAAACTGGCAATGAGTACAAATAGCTATTTCCACAAAAAATGTTTGATAGTAAATATTTTTACAGTCAGTTGACAGAAAAAAGGATGAACGCGTTAGTGAGGAGCTTTGTTTAAAATGATCCAATCAGATATTATATGGATTAAAACCGTTCAACGAATGTCGAGATGAGTGTTAAATGGTGATGAACTAAAAAGTTTTCAGGAAAAATGATTAAGTATGCTTTTTGTTATTTTTTGTTTTTGGAAAGCAAGCTACCATTTTTTTAATGTTTTCATTGAAACGTTTCAGTAGCGTTCCAGCATAAAAACATTGGAGCATACAAAAGATATTTAGATTAATTATTATATAGTCCCTTTTCCGGTAATTCCTCACTATATTTACATGAATATATATACTGTATTAGTACCTACATATTATAAATCTTCATTATTGCCTACAAAAAAAACAATAAGATGAAAACTAATACTTCCAACCTCAAATTAAACTAATGACACGTAGTGGGAGTCGGGGTTTGTTAGTTCAGTTAGTTGCTGTGAAGCGCCATGCGCTACGGATTGCGCACAAACTTTGTTCCACCTATGTTTTTAGACCTCTTCTATTATTTATCTATGGACAATGGACTAAGCATTCAAACAATTATCCCATTCAGACCACTTCCCTTTCCAGAACCCTTAACTAGTCCTGTCTGCATCTTAACCAAGACCAGAGATAAGATATACAAAGTAAAATGACATCTTTGTTAAAGGGAATTGCCTAATAAATACACATAGATTCAAAAGTTTTGCATCACCCTAAATCTCCGAAAAAAAAATGTCTTCATTATAAATGGATCAGAGATTAATCAAATAATTAGTTTCAATAAAAAAAAACGTGTATATTTGTCAAAAATTTTTATTATCCAATAATAAACTTGCTTTAACCACAAAAAGTATTCTTAGAAATTAAATAAATTAAATACAAATTGATTCTTTTTAAAGAAAAGGTTAAGTGAGAACCTGCATGAGAACTTTTAATAAAGAGTATTTCCACCTCTAGAATTTATGCAAGCTTGAAGTCGCCTGCCCATGCTGTTTACCAAATTATTGATATTCTGTTGAGGAATATTTCGCCATTCTTCTTGGGCCGCATGAACAGGCTCTTGTACACTCCTGGGTGGATTTCTGCGTGCTGCCACTGCCCTGGCAAGCATGTCCCAAAGCATGTTCTATGGGATTCATGTCAGGAGATAGGGCAGGCCAGTTCAAACGATTGATCCCTTCAGTTTTAAGATACTCATTTACAGCTCTGGTCCGATGAGGTCGGGAGTTATCGTCCATAAAAACGAAGGAATTGCCAACAGCTGCGCGCCATAGTCTCACGTGAGGATGTAGAATCCATCACCAGTCATCGTTCCCTCCACATGAATTAATTATGTGCGATCATTTAACATGATACCAGTCCAAAACATAGCACTTCCTCCTCTGAAGGGCAGCACGGAGCGAGCATGGGCAAGCTGAGTAACTCTCGTTAGATCCCGCCACACACGTATTCGATAGCTATCTTGTACCAAACAAATCCTTGTCTCGTCAGAAAAAAACACCGAATTCCAAAATTCTTCAGGCAAGGCCGCGTGTTCTTGAGCCCACTGTAGTCGGCGAACTCTGTGCTCAGGTTGTAGTCTGGGCACTCTTATTGGTCGGCGACACCTCAAACCTGTCGTATGTGTCATATCTCTTTGGAGTGTTGGTATTGCCATGGTCGGGTTTCTTCGGATAGTTAAGTGGATATAGCGATTCTGCCGCTGATTAGTAACACGCCTTCTACCGCTACTAGGTCTATCACGAAGAGAATTGGTCTGGAGATACCGGTTTCATACACGAGACACATCTGGCAACTCTCTTTGCCACGAACCTTTGAGAATGACCTTCTTCAAGTAAAGCCACTATTCTTGCACGGCCAATCTCACTTATGACCTGTTTGCACTTAAAATCGTAAAAATCAAATGCCTTGAATGTTAAAATGATCGCACTAAAAATGTTATCTTACAAAAAAAACTGTAAACATCTGTATATTGCAAAAAATATGGAATATATTGAAATTGTAAACATTGATAAACAAGCCAACAAAGAATTGTTAGCTCAAAAAAATTCCTTCGCATCCGAAGAAGGTGATGCAAAACTTTTGAATCTATGTGTATAATACTGTAATGTTTTTCTTATTTATTTAAACTGTTTTTAACGTGGGATGAAATTATACTCTCACTATGGCTAATTACTATCGATTTATTAAAGAAACACTTACACACTATAATAATCTTAATTTATATACGCACTACTTAATGTCTATTAATTTATCTACACACGGTATAATTATTGTCCTAATTTATATTCAACACTATTTATATTCACTTCTGTTCACTCACTGTATACTGAAACTGTTTACCGATTTACTGTATACTGAACAACTCTTCGATTCACTCGAAAACCCGCTATATATACCTAGTCCCTCGAAACTCTAGAAATTTCGCGATAAACCATTGTATGGCCTGGTACATTTCTAGAAAAGTCTGGATATTACCTGCGAAAGAACGATCGCATTCATCGTTTGCGACAGGACCGGCTTCGGAACTAGTGAGTTCGTAACAATACTCTAAAAAATTTGAATATAACACTCAGCCATCCTTAAACTTGGTCTGTCCCCATACCCTAAATATATATTACTCAGAAAAAACTCTTAATTGAATAACTTATATCAAAACAACTTATGCAATGACATAAAATGAATAATATATTATGCTATAAGATGAAATATAACAATAGTCAGTATATATAGGCCATCTAAAGTGCAGGACTATATAAAATAAATATTTTATCGTCCACAGAATGGTCAGACATTTCATACGTGTTTATAGATACCGTCGTTGACAATGTTTTTAATGTTTCAGACTTTGGGGGCAGAAGAAGACGAGATGCATCTGTTTGACGGGTTTAGCTTTTAAATTTTTAAAGTAATATAAAAAACTACTTAAGAAAATTGCATTTTTATTATTATCTACTTTCTGAAAAAAAAATATGGTTAATAGGATTAAATCATTTGAATGAAAAACATTTAATTATATTTCAGTGTACGTGTGTAAGTAGCAATCGGCTTAATTAGGTTTTTAAACGTAAAATTATGTCGAAACACGAAACTATCCTCTGAGTTGTTTAAAATTGTGTTTTCGATAACAATTTAAAAATTGCAATATTAGTATTCACAGTGAAGAGTGCGAACAAACCTCAGCAGAAGGTTGAAAGTCAACTCTCTAGGGACTAAATGGAACAATCTTTTGCATGTCAATAAGCTCTGAGTTCCGAGTTCTCCCTAGTTCTAAGGTATGTCACACTAGATACTTCCTAGAAATTATTGACTAAAAAATTTGCGGTATTATCTTCTCACGAAAATAACTCAAAAGAACATTTTATTCCCAACACGTGGGCACAGTAGGTTCTATACTTGAAGAACCTACAGGGAACTCTGGTAATCAAGAAGTTGATAAACACTAGAGCCAGAAGCTGCAATTAAATCTACAAGGTGTTCAGCTCCTGGTGATGATTATATTACTTATGATGTTATTAGAAATATACCTTACAGGCAAATCATTTTACTTCAAGTATATGATGATTGGTGGGTAAAAGGTGAGTACATCGATCAACTGAAACAAGTTACTATCTGTCCAATTTTGAGACCACAAAGAGACAAAAATGTATGCATGTCTTATCGTCCTATATCTCTCATGTCCTGCTTGATATAAACATTTGAAGTAATGAATAATACAAGGCTGTAATGGAACAAATCTCAATTTTACCCTACTCACAGTATGGATTTAGAAGGGGTTATGGCGCATTAGATGCAACAACGCAATCGGTGAGAACAAATATCTAGTTCTTTGTGTGCCCCCGTTTCTACTCGATGCGAAATGACCAGTAGAGTATTCTCGAATAGGCTATCCAACCAGAGACACTGATGCTTTCATAAAATATTGCTTGGAACGTGCTTTCACAACGGAATTGCTCCAAGGTCTATTGGATATACGTGATGATCGTTAGACCAATGATCACATATGGAGCTATTGCCTGGTGGCCAAAAGCTTTACAGCGAACGGCCCAAAAGCAAAGCTCTCTGGTTTACAGAGACAGGCTTGTCTGGCAATCACTGGTGCTATCAGTTCCACACCGTCAGCAGCCATGGAAATCCTTCTGGACAGCATACAGAACTGTACATATTTCCAAATGCACAAATCAGGCTTATGCAGAACGAAGCAGAATACTAGCGGACAGTGAAAGTCACAGTATTCTGGGAATGACCTCTGACATAATTCCTCCAACAGTAAACTACGACCTGCCTTACACCGTCCTAATTCCAAATAGAGATGAATGGGTCCTCCGTAAGGATGAACTATTAAGAGCAGACAGCTGTTGGTACACAGACGGCTCAAAAACACCCTCAGGCTCTGGTGCAGGTGTATACGGGAGCAGACCTAGGACAGAAATTTCAACCTCTCTAGGATCCTATGCAACCGTATTTCAGGCGGAAATTTACGCCATTGTTTCATGTGTGGAGAGAGTGGAGCAAGCCAATCTCATACATAGAACAATAAAAATTTTCTCGGACAGCCAAGCGGCTTTAAAAGCACTTAGCTCTTGCCGTGTAACGTCGAAATTGGTTTTAGACTGCCAAAAAAGACTCTCCTCAATAGGAGAACCCAATAAAGTATTGCTGGTCTGGATCCCTGGCCATTCTGGCATGGAAGGAAACGAGAAGGAAGACTTTCTTGCAAGGGAGGGTGCCGCACGTGTTTCTATCGGACCAGAACCTACAATTGGCATCGCAATAAGTTTTGCCAAACAAACACTAAATACCTGGACAGCAAGAAGAGCTTTAGACTTCTGGCATAATTTACCAGGATTGGTTCATTCAAAGGCTTTTATACATCCTTCGAAGTATGTCTCCAAACAAATGTTAGACCATAGCAGGCATGACCTACGTTGTCTAACAGGCCACTGTCATCTGAATCATCATATGCTGAAACTTGGACTGTCGGAAGATCCGACCTGCCGTCTTTGTTTGGAAGATAATGAAACAGCAGAGCATATAATTTGTGCCTGCCCCGCCGCGGCTCGAATCAGGTATCTGATGTTTGGCAGGGTCTCTCGCCCTCGGACCTGAAATATCATTCACCAAATAAAATAATCGGCTATGTTAAGAAGCTGAATTTGTTTGGTGAAATCTGAATAGGTGTGAGCCACAATAGACTCTTGTGAGTCGCAGTGGAGGGCCTTATAGACCCACTCACCACAAACCTAACCTTACCTAAGGTCTCCGTTCTACAAAAAGGAAGAGAGCCAAAAAAACCTAAGAGGAAGGAAGCAGTGACTTCGACTACCAGAAGAAAGAGCAGCAGCTAGATCCTCCCCCCGCAAAGGGTTGCAAAACACCTGGGGAACTAGTGGGTAGAGATTAGATTAGATTAGAATTTCAGTGGCTTTGTCCTATCCCACTGCGACCTTTGCAGATCTATTGTGGTCCTCCCTATATGTAGTGCTCGATATCTAGCTTTATTCTTTTCATTAGACTTAATAGCCTGGATAGCTCCCGCTCTCGGTTTTTCTTCTCTGAGTAAGTGAAACCGCACCCTTGCTAGGCCTGCGCACTCACAGAGTATGTGCTCCACGGTTCCGTGTTCGTCCTGGCAGAGCCTGCATAGGCTGTCATCTGCTAGGCTAATTTTGTGCATATGATTCCTCAGCCTGCCGGTCAGCATTCATACCATCATTCTCGTCGTTTCTCGACTCTTTGACATAGTAGGTCGTATGATAGTTTGGCCGAAGGGCTTTTAAGGAATAATTTAGCCTGCCTTTGTCCTGGGGTTGGTTATCCATTTGTGGATGCTCTCTGAGTGGAGAGTGAACTAGTGAAAGCATTTCCGTTTTTTTATGCATTTGGACCATTATGCGCACTTTTTGATGTAATAGAGAAAATTTTGTAATATCCTGTTTGTTAAGCATTAAATTACAGTTGAAACAAAATAAATTGAGACATTTTGTATTTTCTGTCGAGTAAAATTTATGTATCGATCGCAACGCAGTGAATAGTATCATCAATCATATTAAATAAATGTTAATTGGACGATCGAAAATAAGGGAAGGAAGATCTAAAAACTGGGATTACGTAGCTGCAATCAATAACATTCTGCTGAATTATTTAAAAGTTTTAGATTGTGCTGAGGTAAGGTATTTGCGGATTGCGGAAAAGAGGAAGTCACTTAAAAAGAAAACGGTATACTGGGCGAAGATGTACGTTAGACAAGGAGCTTACACTAATGTGTTTTCATTTAAGAAGACATAAATTCGCACTCCAATCTATTAACAGAAACACGTAAGGGAAAGAAAGCTAATTTCTTTTTAATATTCGACAAATAAACAATTTATAATTTTTAGATTTATTTTTTTTACATTCGTTTTATAAAATGTTTGCTTTCTCGAATCATTCACAACAAACCACCACATGCAATATTGTATTGTATTAAGTCACTGTAACCATCTTATTAAAATTTAAAATGTAATCAGGTTAAGTTCTTCCGGTCTTTCTATCTTCTGTAATATATACGTTAACGAATTTTATTATCAGTAGAAAATGAGCGTGGCGTGCTGTGCAGGGAGAGAGGCCCACACAAGCTATTTATTCACGTATTTGTTCACCGATCTGGCAAAACCAAATCGTTCAACATCAGCATGAAAGAGAAATGGTCAATTTGCATGCGTTTATTCATCAATATTTTTTGTTCTCGCCTTTTCTAATTAGATTTTGTTTCGGATTCCATCAACAAAGCCCGTTCAAATAGATTTTGGAATTAATTTTTTCCGTAAGTTGGCATAACTATATACCAACGCGAAGTTTGACCACCATGTTATTTGTTATTTAGTTTGTTCCCAGTAGTCCATTTTGATTGACGTTCATGTCAAGTATATTTTGCGATTTTCACAACGGATATGTGACGTATAAAATAATTGGGCCGAGCAAAATGAAAAATTACTAAAGTGAACAAGATATAATAAAAGCAAAATAAAAATAAAAAAATTGTAAACTAATTATTCCTATAAATGTGTTTGAAAAATGTTGTGATTTATTCGTTGAGTCTGATAAGAATTAAATCGTATGATGAATTATTTAACATCCTGTATAAGTTGATTTCATCTTTGGTGTTGAAATTGTTATATAATAGATGAGTGTTGATGGTAAACTGTCTATTAGTAATGGATATTTGGGATATTCAACCGATCTGAAACTATATTCTACATACTGGCCAGATCAAACTGTTAATATAATAATGGACCTTTCTGTGCGGCCTGTGTGTCTCCTTACATTGCAGAATCCATTTATGCGATTGGATAATTTATAATAAACTTTTATTTTTGACATTGTTAAATTTATTGCTATTTTTAATATTGTCAACTTCCTGTGGATTTATTTAGAAAAATAAAGAATACATTTTTAAAATGATCTCTTTAAACGATTTAAAGCGACTTTTAACGGAGTATTTTCCAGTATAAAATCGCTGAAAGGCATGTTACTTGAAGACTCCACTCTATTTTAGACAGGACCGGAGCACAATTAAATTTAATATCTATAGATTTCAAAACTCTTCGATGAATTGTTAGTTGTCGAGATAATATACATCAAAAGTTACAAATTCACGGCAAACGATTGAGAATTAATAAAAAAAATATTGAGATTTTACGACATCAAACCTTCTTAGAAGCTGGAGAGGATACTGAAAAACTAATATCCCACAGAAATATATTTTTTCTACTCACATGCATTAATTTCATTTTTAAATATACATGAACTGTATGTATAGTTTATTTACGATAGAAACACGATGACGCTGCAAAACAAAACATTGTGATGTTGCCAAGCTGTAGTTTTTTTCTTTACTTAACGAAAACTAGAACAGTCAATCTGATGTTAGATTGTTAATATATAAACATCAACTTAACCTAACATTCAATCATTTACACTTAAATATGTAACAATAATATTAATAATAATGAAAACAAATAGCGAGTACTATTACTCACGTCTCTTACCTAGTGCTGTAAACGGGAGAAGCGGGCTCCCATTTCGGCATTTTCGTTCAAAACAGTTTAACAAAGATGTTACCATCTCTTGACATTTACTGTTCAGATGCTTCAGCATTTTATTAACTACACACTGTTTTTTTAATCTTAAAGAAACAATGAATTTAAAAGCATCAAAATAACTTGTAAATATTATACGATGATCGAATGTCAATAAACGTCAAAACAAACTGGGAAATTTTTCCAGTTGATCTGACAACCTCTTGAAGTTTTACCAACCTGTTAGTTGTAAATTGCCCTGGCTGTTGAGGATAAATTGTATTTACGGTTGGTAAGTTAATATTTATTCTGATAAGCAGGAAAGTAACTAAAAATGACATCATTGTCTTTTTATCGTAAAAATCCTATATCATGAATACCCGATGAGGCTATGACTACATATCTGACAGATCTTAAGTTAATTAAATTGTACAGCTCTGTTAAGTTCCCTTGTTCTTAAGATTTATGCATAGGAAAAATAATGTATGAAACTTGTATTTAAAGGTTATTAATACACTTGAATCCATTACGACATTAGCCTGTAGAATATATTCCATAACTTTCATTCTTGTATCATAATAACCATCATTAAATGCATACATTTTTGTTAGTCAAACATCAAACTATAACTGTAAAAATAACTCGTTATAACTTGAAACACCTTGGAAATATTATCCAAATATGTTCCAGAAATAGGTTACGTGAACATTGTTGTATAAAATAATAGATAATATTGACATAACACATCATAATTGAAATAAATTTATTTTACAACCAATTTTATATAACGTTGTAAGGTGAAATTCGTATTCTTGATAAAGCAGCCGTAGTCTTGATCAAATATTAATTTAATGATATATTACATTACGAGAAATGTATATACAGTTTATTCACGGGTGGAGAATTTTCGGACCTCTCCATTCCTTTGAGTGGTTGAGGGTTAACGAAAACAGACGCCAAAATCATTTGTTGTCTGTAACAATCTGGACTGTATTAAATATTAAAAGCTGTTTATATAACAAGCAAGCCACTCACACCACCTAATCCCTTTCCAAATATCGTACTTAATTTCATCTAAACGGTTGCGTGACTTTTTTCCATACACATCAACCAAATGTAGAAACTACGCTAAGCCGGGAGTATTTACTCTGAAATCTGTTTAAAAATAATTATAAACAAAGTTTAGGAATTGTTGGTAATCAGTTCCTTTTTCATTGATTGCAACTTGAATGGAGATGAATATTCAGAGCTGCTCCAAAATAATTTTCAACTTTGACAAACTTATATCTTGATCCAGCAAATCCACCAGCCAATACAACATAGTTTCAGCGAGGTGGAGCACCGCCCCATCACCAAATCAATGTCCGGCAGTACCTTAACCAAACTTTCAAAAATCCTTGGATAGGGAGGTGCGGATCGATAAAATGGCCAGCACGATCTCCTGATCTGACGGCATTAGACTACTTTTTGTGGGGACATGTCGAAAATGCAGCTTCTTCGCGCATACGACTGCAGCTTCTAGACTTCTAGTGGGTTCTTCTAATGTGAAACGGAGTCTACCAGATTAGAATGTTGCCAAGACGTTGGCGGCGAGCATTTTGCACCTTTCCTACATTGACATTAATAATTATTTTCATTTTCTTTGTTAATGTTAATTTTTGTAATAAATCTAAAAAACTTTATATTAACGAGACAGTTGAAGCTGTACATGAATTATGTCTAGAATATTCTGAAGAATCCAAAAAATGAATAATATACAGGAGGTTGCAGGTTGACCATTTTTTCTGTGAGAAAAATGCGCATTTAAAAATACAAACGTGTGCCAGCGTTTTTACCAACACGTCGTAATTATTTTGTTATCGAATTTATTCCATTTGGCTGTTCCACACTATATCGTTAAATTGTTAAACCTACCCTGGACGAATGTATACATTCTGATATAAAATTCCTGAGGGAAATGCTTCTCAGTTTGTCTCGGTTCCTGTGGGGTGGTGAAAAAGGCTATTGATATTTACAATTATGAGTAGGGAGAACCACATATCAAATATCCAGTGATTTAGTTCGAGTATTAAAAAAAAGATAAACGGGAAACTAAATTATAAAAGTCTATTTTGATAAATGGGATCTGGAGGAAAAGTGAATTTTTCATTTATCTGGTGTGTTTTTGATTGGACCGCACCACTGTTAACTTGAGGGGAAAGAAAAATGTAGTGGCGGGTGTTTTTGTTAGGAATTTTTAGAACTGTTTAGCATGTATGCTGGGTATCATTTTATATCCCTTTTTTGTACTAGACGATTTATGTGTACGAGAAATACCCGATAACCATTTTATGTTTTAGTCACCAGTTGAAACTCTTGAAATCTCATTAATATTTCTGAAGAAGGACACAACCGAAATGTTACTATTCGCAACAATATTATCAACAAAAACCATGGCTCTTGTAACATTCAACACCTAAATCCATGAAGAGGTCACTCTCATAAAAATAGAACCTCTTTTGTTATCAATATTCTTCCACATTATCTCACACATCACAAGATCAATTAATTTGCCACCAATAAATATCATGCAGCATGTGAGACTCATCAATGCTGAAAAAAATCTGCATTTTCTGTATAATATTTTTATTTCTTTTGACAATTATTCATAAAATGAACTCCTTTGTATAAATATTTCAACAATATACAGCAGAAGTAGCTGAATTATTTTCAACGGACTTGAAATGAATTTACCATCAAGAATCGGGGATCCGAGAAAAAAGTCCATAACAATAACAAGAATGTCAGTTTAGAAAGAAAGTAAGTAAAAATAAACTTCTTTGGGATCATCCAAATCCGACACAATAATAGTTTTGGTGATTATTTGTAATGAAAAGAAATGTGTACCTGCAGTTTTCCATTTTTACGATTCTTCTGCTATAAAAATAAAATTAAATATATAATTTTTCCAGCACAACCAAAAGTTAGACGTAGACGAGTTCTTGGAAATAATAGTTTGGTATTTAATGAATATAATTTTTCTACGACCACTATCGAAAGTCGTCTTTTGTGCCTTGAAAAGCAACTGCGAGCTGTCATAATTTGAAATTATTGGCGATCTTAAGCAGAAAGTAACTTTGGCGCACGCCTAACTTTATTTATAGATAAAAGAGAGCTAGTAGTTATTTTAATATAAATTGTAGAATAAAATATTTTAGTTGATTTTCTAATATGTTAAAGCATCCCACAGTATTCTCGTAATAATCTAATTAGAAATAGGAAAATCTAAAAAATATTTGACATTCATGTAATAAGTGTTGCCTACGTACATAGGTACACAGAACTGCAATCTGGAAACTGCTAAGTACAAACAATGGCAATTAATTTTATTTTGGTGTGATCGTAGAAAAAATATTGTGTGTATTTCGAGCAGAAAGTCCTTTGATAGTCTTGACAGATTGCCGTGCTCCGCCGACGCATCGCGCGGCAACTTTCTGTCTCGACTGCCAAAGTATCTACTACTTTCTGCTCTTGATACACAAATAGCTATTATTTTCCCTAAAACTTGTTTATTATATTTCACAGAACGGTCACATAACAAAGATTAACCTCGAGGATTTATATAGCATGGCATGTTTTCGAAATAATTAGATGAATTGATTAAATTGTCGTCCACTGACTCTTAATATTAATTCATTATTTATCAGAATAGGTAGCTTAAGAAACACATAAATTAATTTAAAACTATTTATTAACAGTAAATAAATTTATATTAAAATCAGTTAAAATAATAATAAGCTGCTAACAAACATTAAAAACGTTCGTTTACCTTTCTGTAGCCATTTTATTGAACTATTTATTCTGGTGCATTTTGCTCTAAATAACTCTTTTGTTCACACTGGGACTATGATAAAGCGCTCTCGTTTATTTAACGATTCTCGTTATATTCTGATAAATACAACAATGGAATAACAGTCACCATGAGACGAAATAATTTGTTTTGGTAGTATAACACTTTTGTAAATGTTTTTCGGATTCTTATTTTATAAAAAAGCCTTTATTTGAAGCTGAACATATTGTGGATTGCGAATACATTGTTGAATGTCACAGTAATCATTTGTTTTGTTTTAATCAATGAGAAAAATTAATATTGGAAAGCGAAAAGACATGATTTATATAGATATATACTTGATATTAAACTCGAATAGTAATATGGGTTATCAAATGTTAATAATAAAAATGAAGCAGTGGCAGTAGCACTAGGAAGACCATTAAGAAGGAAGAGGGGGAACATAAGATAAATATGGTGCTTATGCGCTTCTAAGATCCTCTTCACTACTACCTTTGCAGCTCTATTGTAAATGCCCTTCTGTTAAAACTGGTAGACATGCACATCAGAGGAGGCTCGTTGGTAGAAAGACCGATCGACCAGGACCAATATGCATACAGACCGGGAGTATCAACAGAGACAGCACTCCATCTCCTAGTACAAGGTATAGAGTATGCTCTCGGAAATAAGGAAGTATTATTAGCAGCCTTCCTTGATATAGAGGGTGCCTTTAACAACACCTCTCACAAAGTAAAAACAAATTGACGAAACAAGCTGCAGATGGAGAGAATGTATGCTGAAAGATCGAGTGATCTTTTCAACCTTGGTGGGTGAAAGTTGTGAAACATTATCAGTTCGGGTCTTAAAGGGGTGTCCTCAAGGAGGAGTCCTGTTTCTTCTAATATGGAACCTTGTAATGGACGGACTGATAAGGAGACTCAAAAAGGAACACCATAATGTCTTAGGATATGCGGATGATCTGGTCCATCATATCACAAGGCAAATTCAATGCTACAAACATAGAACGCATGCTACAGGCTCTGAACATAGTAACAAAATGGACGGAAGAGGTGGACTTAAACACAAATCCCACCAAATCAAACATAGTGCTTTACACCAAAAGAAGGGACCTGGTGGGGTTGGAACGACTTTACCTCAATGGTACGGAGATTCCAATGATGATGGATGTTAAATATCTTGGGGTGATTATTGACTCGAGCTTAACATGAACCAAACAACTGGAAAAAATAGTAACAAGATCGTAAACCACACTAATGATGGCAGATAATGCAATGATGAGAATAGGCAAACTAGTTTGGAATTTACCTGCATATGGAACTGATTGTTTTTATGGTCTTTTCTTGAAACTTTTTCCTTAATAGCTCTCCTGTACAGTTCTATATTGTTGCAATTTCTGCCTGGAATATTGTGCCTATGTATGTATATTGGGGTGACATTCACTGAGACCTAGAAGATCTATTGTGCCCCCTTACTTCTCGGCTAGTAGTTCTATTTCCCGCAGGAATCTTAGGATATCTGCAGGCGTTAACTCTTCTATCCAATAGTCTCCTAGATCCGTGCCCTAGGATTCCGACTTACTGTGCAATTCGCAAGTATTTGGATGGAGGCTTTTTCTTCCATGCCACAGAATCTACATTTTTCTTCCTCCACATGAGTTCCTAAGCACCACAGTCATCTAATCTGAATTGAGTGAAATAATATTTATTATTGTTGTTTTTTCCACAATATAATATTTATAATAATGTCTGAATTATTGAAAAATAATCATCTACTTTTTGACCTTCCCAAGAACATTAACGAAGAGTATAAAATTGAAAAAAAAAACAACTTGTTTGCATCATATTTCGTCCATAATGTATCACGAAAACTTTTCCATTATGATATTCATATCAGTGAGGAAACAGGCAAACGAAATCATCTGAATACTTTTTTCCAGCGGTAACGGCATCATCCTTAGTCGACTACCGCCAACTCCATCGTCCCTATTCTGACGTTCTAGCTAATAGGGCTGGGACCGGGATTTTTAACCAGGACTATCATTCAAGAGATAACCGTGTCCTACCGTACCTGACGTTAATAAATTATGATTTTTGCTCCTTTAACCCGCCAGTGCTCGTATCGTAGACTGTGGCTTTTATGTTCATTCATAAAAACGGATTTTCACTTTTTCCGACATTTTGTCTGGTTGTTAACGATTTGGGTAACGGGTTTGTTTATTTTCAACTAGGGATTGTTCAGAATTTCAAATCCGCAGCCCACTTGAATATATAACAATTATTTCATCTCTCTATAAGAGTATTCGTATATATTCATTTAATATTTGATTGAGACTACTTATGAAATTTGTTGACAGCGCAAACTGTAGGTACCTGTTAAAATAAACAAGTTTAAGGAATCAATTTTGATTTGTTCCAACAAACTTAGGAATCAGTCCGGAACGAGACAGAGCGACAGAGCGAGACAAGTTCAGTGCTGAACTGATTCATAAATCGTCCTAACAATTAAACGAACTTTTCCAGAACGGCGAATGTACTTCATTAATATCGCACAAATACATCAAGAATACGTTAAATATGAGATAATAGTGACTTCCCCACATCTAACCACAAACTAAAATTCTATTTGACAAAAAACCTGACGACTCTGTAAAGTTATTTACTTCACTTGCAGGAAACTGTCATTTTAGTCCCCGTTTAACTTTGAAGTGAAATTTAATGTCCTTCGTGGAATATAGCTAGTCGCGTCATTATACGCGAAAAAAGGCCTTGAAATTTTTTTTTTTTGGGCAGCACCGATCGCAATGCGGTTTTCGGCCCTTCGGACAACTTAATAACTTTGTAAGAAAGAGTCAGAACTGGCCCAGAATGGGTACTCGGGGGTTTTCGAGGTCGCTGATCACGATTATGATGTTCAAATTGACACCCTTGCGGTGCACTAGGTGCTCAGGGGAACGTTTTGGATGTCAAATTCTGCTTTAGCGACCCAAAAAACCCCTCTTAACGATTTTCGGTTCGTCTTTTTAGAATGTGTCTGGAAAAACCTCGGAGAAGACATTCAGGTCCAGGTTGCGGTGCACTAGGTGCTCAGGGAAACGTTTTGGATGTCAAATTCTGCTTTAGCGACCCAAAAAACCCCCCTTAACGATTTTCGGTTCGTCTTTTTCGAATGTGTCAGAAAATTCTTGGAGAGGACGTCTACGTCCAGGTTGGGGCGCACCAGGTGTGTGGGGGGTGTTCGCCGATGCCATATTTGCATTCAGCGACCCGAAAAACCCCCCTTAACGATTTTCGGTTCGTCTTTTTCGAATGTGTCTGCAAAAGCCTAGGAGAAGATGTTCAGGTCCAGGTTGCAGTGCACCAGGTGCTTGGGGGATCGTTTTCAACGTCAAATTCTGCTTTAGCGACCCATAAAACTCCCCCATAATGATTTTTGGGTTGTTTTTCACACTCTTATCAGGAAAATTCTCGGAGAGGACGTCTACGTCCAGGTTGGGGCGCACCAAGTGTGCGGGGGGTGTTCGCCGATGCCATATTTGAATTCAGCGACCCAAAAAACCCCCGGGCGCCAAGTGTTTTTCCTTCCCCGCACGAATTCTGGGAGTGTTCCACGGAGATGACGTTCGTCGTCGTTCCTGAGCCCCAGGTGGTCAGGGTGTCAATTTGAACATCATAATCGTGATCAGCGACCTCGAAAACCCCCGAGTACCCATTCTGAGCCAGTTCTGACTCTTTCTTACAAAGTTATTAAGTTGTCCGAAGGGCGTCTCAAAAAATGCATTTTTGGCTGCAACAATGCAATTTCTGATTTTGGACAAATGAAAACTAGGTAGTTTTTTAAAAATAATTTTTGCAAGCGAATGCCGTAAACCGCATTCTGATCGGTGCTGCCCGAAAAAAAAAATTTTTTTCCGCGTATAATGACGCGACTACTAGGGAAGTAGTTGTTGCTCCTTAGTGAACGGTATTTCTTCTTTGAATTTCAAAGACTCTGTAAAGGTACACGTACACGCTTTATTAAAATGATAATTTATTTGCAGGGAACTTCGCTTAGACCACTATAAGCTATAATCCAAAAGTGGCCTCACTATAAGCTAAAGCTTTAACAGTATTTTGCGATATACATATTTATTTTCAAGAGCGTAAACTGAAATGCAGCCCTGTTGAATTTAACTGCACACGTGCTTTAATTTACATCGGGCGTAAATAAACTTTGAACAAGGACAAAAAAATAACAACTATATACACACAGCTCTTCATCCTTTGGCCTGTTTTATGAAAGACTGCGGGTTCCCTTTTAGTTGCTTATACACCAAAAAGGTCATATTAAAGACCTACAAATTATTAAGACACGTCGTTATATTTGACGAAGTTTCCGCTATTCGAAAGGTTTTAATACATAGTCAAGATTAGGATTTAAATTTTAACAGGTATGGTGTCCAATTAAAAGTTTTCAGCTAATATTTTAAAGCTGATTAAGCATACTGAATAGTGAAATGGAGTTAGCAGATTTTTTTGTTTTAAACCATGCGTTAAAATTTAAAACTTTCTTACCGAACTGTTCCTATAATATTAATAGGATTCTTAAAAATTATCAGGCTTTCTACTAAAACTAAACTGAATCAACTCACAAATTGACACTAACAAGATACTTGTGTAAACCAATGGGGACTTAGAAATACAGGTCCTAAAGTAGGCAATGTTATTATATTAAACCTGAGATGATTGCCAAAGTCAATTTTGTCTTTAACTATTAAAAGTCTTCTTAAATTGCCTTTAGGAGAACTAAATGAGAAATGTTTTTATAATTTACTTGAAGATATAGCACGTTTTTTTTTAGAAAAAAATGCGGCTATATTAATTTACGTTGCGTCAGAAGTAATTAATGAATCAAAAGAGATTTTGTAATGAAATATTTTCGTATTTTGCAATTTATCCGAAATATCCGAGACAGTTTGTAAATAAAGTAAAAACAATATTTGAAGATTGTAGTTTATTGGTGGTTAACAATCCATGTATCGAGAAATATTTCTAGTAAGTGTGATAATGTTTTGTGACAGTAGATCACAGCAAGTGAAAACTTGAAAGTAGGTAACAGAAATTATTATCTCAAAATAAATTTTTTTTATCATAAAATTCTTTTATTTCCTATAAAATTGGAGCGAGAGACAAAATCTAAACAATAAAAATCGGAATTTAGACAATTTTCAATTGTGAAGAGCAATGTATCACCCGTTGAAATGGGAAAATTCGTCGGATCAAGATCGAAATATGGAAATCCAGCAATGTGGAGTTGTAGAGTGAGCAGCCAGAAAGAAAGAGAGGTACTCGAAAGGTAGTCAGCGATTATAGAATGATAACACGTCAGGGGCACAGTAAGTGATTTTTCTTTCTGAACACGATACGCAGGCAGCTTACAATGTCGTGTGATTCAACATTAATTTCACTAAAACAAATTTTGGAGGGAATATTATTATTGTTTATTTGTCTGCATTTGTAATATCAATATTAAATTTTGAAAATATGCACATTTGAGATAATATTATCATAAAAAAAGCATTTGAATGCAAAATGAAAGATCTATCGTACACCACTGCAAAACGGGTCTCAAAATTTCGAATTCCGGCTGTGAAATGATAAAGACTAATATATTTAGGATGAGAATCAGCCTTTTTTTCGACATCAATGTCGATGGTATTTGAATCACTCGAACATATATTTATTTTACAATTTTTCGATTCCATTATTTGAGAAAGGGGCTTTCGTATCGGCTTGGTCTCGTCTTCGGGAATTGGTAATTTGATATTTCAGTTTGATAACGGGTACAGAGTAACGCGCCAAGTGTCTCATTTAATCATTTGCCCGAACTTTGAACAAAATAAAAATTTTTAGATAGAAAAATTTTATGAAACGGATATATGTATATGTATATATGTATCAACACAAGATGCTATATTAGACTTTACTAACAATATATATATGAAGCAATAGATGAAGGGAAACCATCCATAGGAGTATTTATTGACCCAACGAAAGCATTTGACACTGTAGATCACTCTCTGTTATTAGAAACAATGGAAAATATGGGCGGACGAGGTACCGCACATGATTTGTTTGCAAGCTATTTACAAAATCGGAAACAAAAAGTAAGAGTAAACAATTATGAAAGTGAAGAGCGAACAGTTATTTGTGGAGTTCCTCAAGGAACAGTGCTGGGACCTTTGTTGTTTATCATATACCTAAATAATCTGTTTTTGAAAATAATAAAATAATAAGTTTTGCTGATGACACTGTCATTTTAAAGCGATGATAACTGGTTTAAATTAAAAACTAAGGTCGAAAAACATTTAGAAAAACTTAAGGGATGGTTTGACGGAAAAACATTTTACATACCTTTTAGCTCCCAAGAAATGTCTCCCCCAACTTTCGACCTAATTATCCAAAATAACAAATTAAAATTAATCCAACGAGAAAAATTAAATATCTAGGGATAATTATTGATAGTAGTCTGAAATGGAATGCTCATATTGATTATTTATTGAAAAAACTTAGAACAATACTTTATAGATTTAGACAGTTTCCAGATATTCTTGATTTAAAGCAAAAAATTATAGTATACAAAAGTCTAGTAGAGTCTCACCTAAGATACGGAATCAAAGGTTGTGGTGGCGTATGTAGAACTTACTTGAACCCCCTTGAGGTTCTTTAACGAAGGTTTTTAAAAATAATTCTCGGTAGAAACAGAATGTATTCTAGTGATCAATTATACAAAGAAACAGAAGTTTTTGATTGTCGTCAACTATTTTTCTTTCAGATATGTAAACACCAATTTTCAAACCGTACATTACTTTCAACTGGCAATCATTTATATATTACGAGACAGCAGCGTATCTATGTTTTACCTTTAATGTTAAAATCTGTGGGACAAAGAGGATTTGCTTACCTTGGACCAAAAGTTTTGAATTTCTTTTTTCAACAACAAAGCTGCGATATAAATGACAAAATTGTCAAAGAAGAGCTCGAAAAACTACTAACAAAATTATCAAGGCAAAAAATACAAAATTTACTAGGTTAATATATTATTATGATGTAAGAATATCGGGAAATTGTCGAGTGAAGTTAATTCATATCTGTATAATTTTAATTGTGTTTCCATAGAAAACAATAACTTTGTAATTATATATGTTGTTTATTTCTATTATTATATTTATACAATTATATTTTATTTTCTATTATTATCATCATTCCAAGTATACACTTGCTCAGCACTTGCTGGTAATATTCACCTATCCCGAGCGTGTGTAAACGCAAATGGGATTGGGGATGTCACTTATTTAGAAATTTACGGACAGTGTGACAGGTATTTAGAATAGCAGCCTTCTGCAGATCGATGTATGTATTTTTGTGAACACCTAGTTTGGTGAGGCTGTCTTGTAGAGTCTTGGGAATCAGTCCCGTAGATGAAACGATGATCGGTACCACCTCTATTTTCTCTGCATGCCACATCTGTCCTACCTCAATTGCAAGATCGGTGTATTTTGCAATTTTCTCGTTGTATTTGTCCAGAATATTGTTATTATTGGGTACAGCAACATCCATCAGATAAACCGAGTTAGCTTTTTTATCCACAACTACAATATCAGGCCGGTTATTCGTGACCCGTCTATCGGTGATGATTGACCTATCGTAGTATAGTCTAAAATCGGCATTCTCTAGCACCGAATTCGGATAGTACTTGTAATATGGGGTGTAGGTGTTAACCAATCCACATTTGTTGGTCAACTTCTGATGGATGATGTTGCAAAGTTGATTGTGCCTGCGTATGTAATCAATGTTAGCTAAGGCTGAACATCCCGACGTAATGTGTTGTATCGTCTCTGTTGTTTGTTGGCACCTTCTGCACTTGTCCGTAGCGATATTTGGATCTTTTATGACAAATTTCTTGTAATTGTTGGTATTAATTAATTGGTCTTGAATTGCCATCATAAATCCTTCTGTTTCTGGAAATAATGTTCCATCAGATAGCCACTTATTTGATGCTTCCTTGTCGATATGAGGTTGATTGAGGTCGTGATGATGTCGACCATGAAGCGCTTTCTGGGCCCACTCCACCTGTTTGTCAGAATCTGTAACGATTCCAAGTCTCATATCAGGGCTTACAAGATTTAAGGGGAGTAGTTTTTATCTGCTTTTGCGACCATCTCATGCAATTCAGATGTTTCAGCCTTGGCAATGAAGAATTCTTGGAGTCTAGATATTTGTTTGTTATGTAAATTAACTATGTCCACTAGACCTCTCCCTCCCTCTCTTCTTGGTAGTGTTGTCCTGATAACTGATGATGTCGGATGGTGACATTTGTGTTTGGTCATCATGGTACGGGTACGGCTTGCTTTTGGTATAGTAGCTTAGCTTGCTGAAATCCTAGATATTTGTAGGTCTCACCATTTTGCATGGCAGTTATAATATTCGCTTTGGGTAGTAACACATCTCTGTTAACGATTTTACCCTTCTCGATATTTAAGGTTTTGCACTTGTCTAATGTAAATCCCATTTGTATATCACTGGAGAATTTTCCAGTGATATTAAGTAAATGTTGAATTTGACGCTGGTTTGATGCGTATATTCTGATGTCATCCATATATAAAAGGTGGGAAACAGTGCAGCTAGTGTTCCTGTTGGCTTTAAGTTTATAGCCGTAATCCGTATCGTTGAGTAGACTGGAGAGTGGGTTCATTGCCAAACAAAACCAAAGTGGACTAAGGGAGTCACCCAGGAAGATCCCCCTACGGATAGAAATTTCATCAGTTTGGAGGTATTGGTCATTTATTTGTAAATGAAGGTTCGTTAACCAGTGCTTCATCGATGATTCAAGAAAGGTAACAACAGTGGGATGTACTTTGTAAATTTGCAGAACTTTAACAAGCCAGGAATGTGGAACGCTATCAAATGCTTTCCTGTAATCTACTAAGGCCGTGTGGATGTTGCGCTTTTCCTTTTGCGCCTGTTTCACTGTATAACTGAATCAATGATAAGCTGTTCTTTGCAGCCTTGGTGATCTCGTCTGCATCCTTTCTGTTCTTACGACAGGATGTTGTTTTGGTCCACATGTCTGTAAATACGGTTAGTAATGCAAGCCGTTAATATTTTATATATAGTTGGAAGGCAAGTTATGGGCCTATACTGCGAAGGTATATAGGTATATAGAGCAGTAGAATATAGTCACACCTGACTAGTTAAATACAGTTTTAAATATCGGGGATTGCAGCCAGTAGTTATAAAAGTACCTACACTCTAAAGTTTCAGTCAAAACTTTCGGCAATTTTTTTTACCTTCTCCAGTCACTTCTTTTTTGAGATATAATTGGAAGCTAGTTCCTGAATAATAAAAATATCTTGAAACTTTCTTAATATTATGTATAACAAGGTATAATATGTTTTTTTAAATTATAGACATCGACAATTATATAAATATATAAGTCTTACTATAGAATTTGGTTGGCTATGTACTTATAGGTAAATGGAGACATTGGAGACAATAATTAAACATATGGAAAATAAAGTACTTAGTTAAAAGTTTACAATATTTTAGTAATAGGGGAAAAATGTTTAGTTATTGTGATTGTATTTATGTGTTTTTAAAATCAAATTGATGTTTTTCTGTCGTTTTCTCAAACTAAATACGGTGTTATCCCGTGTTAAAAGTCAAATGCAAAATAAGTTATTTATTCCTTATTTATTTCTGAATTTTTGTCAAAAACTGTCCATTCCTAACAAAAATAGGAGATTACATAGAATTTTTTTAATACAATATTGGCAATTTACCAGGTAATATAGGGAATTTTTCGTTTTAGAGCTTGTTCTTAAAAATGTTTTTTTACGATAAATTTATTTTCTTTTTATCACGTTTTTAGTAACTCGCTTTGTTGTTAGGGTGGAACTTGATAGCCTAGCGCTATAAGGCTTTGGATGCAGACAATATTGTTACATTTATATACGAATAATTTGTATTTCATTCATTCACTTGTGAAGGCAGATATATTCTAAATCGGCTCATGAAATTTATTAATTGACATTTAAACTTGATATTGTATACAAAACAGCTCCAGGTATTTAATTAATTTCTCATTTATAGTTGAACTAAAATGTGAGACGTTATCAAATTATTTTTGTAAAAAAAAACACGGGAGGAGCATCACTATGCTATTACACTTTCAATATTGCCTGGAAACTTTTACTTCTTCAATTTCAAGATAGAAAATCTTTTCAGCAAAGACAATGTGTTTGAATTGATTCGAGACTTACCATAATCTCGTTACGTAACTGCTCAAATCTTTAACTTATGCACCGGCGGAATCTGTGAAAAAATATATTTTTTAACTGTTAGCGTCTTTTTTATTCAAAGGAAACTGGAGAAGTCAATGTGACAGCTCCTCTGTTGTAGTTCGTAAGGCGGCAGAAATCAGAAATCAAATGTGTCTTAGGTTTTTGGTTTTAGTAGGGATTTCTAAAGATCTCTAGTATTTTCTGATCATGAATATAGCCTATGCTACTCAATAATAATGTAGCTTTCTGACTGCAAAAGAATCTTTGAAACCGGTCCAGTAGTTTTTGAGTTTATTCGTTACATACAAAAATACAAATCTTTCGTCTTTATAATATTAGTATATATTGGTATTGATGAATAATAATTGAGGTAAACGCTATATCCAGTACTTCTTGAAAAGGTCCAGGACGTTAAGACCTAAATTGGACCTAAAATGGACGTCTTCAAATTCACAAATATCGTGCACGAACTTAAAATTAGTTTGAAAATTATGACGTTATAAACAAATTAATCGATTCTCGCCCTGTTCGGCTTTGGAAAACATTGTAAAATGATCATCAGTCAATATTTCCTGGACTATATAATAACCCAAGAATTCCCACTTCTTACTTTAATTTAATTACAGTTAACAATATCCATTGTAATTTCGCACAAGTTATATAGCCTTTCGGATCTGATAAGTACATTACTTTAGCTCGAATATAAAAATGAAATATATTAAGACCGTTACTTTTATAATCTAAATTACCGGAATGTATTTATCTTTTTCGTCTTCGGGACACGACCTTTGCATTTCAAGGAGTCGGTAAATTGCAAGTCCTGTGAAAACAAATGAAACTAGGTTGTGAAAATTTGGGTATAGGATGTGGCAGAATGAACAAATATCGAGTGTTGGATCTACAAGGAATATGATAAATTTATTCGATTAATTAAATGCCATCAAATTAACAGTTGAAACGGGAATGTTCGATATATTAAATTTAGTCTAAAATTCGGTTTAATTGAATAAAATCGATACTCCTAATGGTTAAAATAGACATGAGGGACTTGAAGACCTGCATGTCCCAAGTTATCATTCATCTTCACCAATTCCACATAATATACAGGGTTGTGAAAACAAGGTATTAGAGCATTAATATGAGAAGAAATTCAATTTCAAGTTATTAATTTTGTAGAAGGTCATCCAAATAAGCATTCGTTACATGTCTAAGAAAACACTATTCGCCAGATAGAGCTATTATTGGAAATAAATCAATATGATGCATTCGATACGCCTACATCCTCTGCTGGACATAACGAATGAAATTGGAAACATTTCGCGAATGTGGAATTTCGCATTTTTCTATATGGTATTTCACACGATGGTGTTTATATCACACTGAGCTATTCAAGCCTATGATGCCCACAAAAATTAATACGAGTATTTCGAAGTGAAAAGAAACGCAGCAAACGTGGGTCTATTTGTGGAGTTTTATGTGTCAAATCACAGTTTGAAAATGTATTGTATGTTTTCCAAATTATGTTGTTTAATGTGTTTCCACAATTCTAGAATATGTATCTGATAAATTGAGCGTATAATTATGAAATGGTCGAGTGATGAGAAAGGAAACTGTAGAAATTCTGTATCGCTAAGTTTGTGCTTTTGAGATTAACATAAATTATCAGAATATTTTATTCCCAAATTTATCCTAACTAAGGCTATATGCGGCTCCCTGTTCAACAGCGTATAATGTATATGCGTGTACTGCAACCTTACTGTTCTATGACGTCACCAAACTAGCTAATTATGAACTGCAGTTAGCTCGCGCGCTTGAATATTATTAACTATTTCAAATCCTTATAACTTCTTTAATTTCAGGAGTTTGAAGAAAATCCTTAAGAGAATGAACTATTTGCTATGTCGACATTATAATTTCAATAAAATGGAACAATGTGCAAGATATCTATTATAGGACTGTTTTCAATGATTGACTTTGTATAATATAGACAATTCCAAATGATTTTGAAATAGTATTAACATGTAATTGATGAAATAAAAAGCTCTTACAGAATACACCAGCATTTTCGCTATATTCAATAAAAGAGGTGAAAAACGTTCTTACTCTATCTCTCTTGCTATGTTGATCTCTCCGCTCAAATGTCCCTTGTGAGTAATAATTCTGCAGGTGGCCTGGTTTTTACATTAATTTGATAACGTGAATGATTCTACAGGGTATTTCCTGATAACGAGATTTCTTTCATAATTTTTCTCACACATAATTCGAAACAAAATAATTATCTATTACTGGATTGATAATAAATAGAAAACCTATTGGTGGCTGGAAATATTTTATTCTTAGTACAAAAATACGTGAAAATGCGAAGAAAAAATATACAAAAGTTTTTATTTCACGTCACTTTATATCTCCGCTTTGATACCATAACACCGGAGATCCTACAGGTGATGCATCCAGGCCAAACCATGGCACTGAGGCTGGTATAAGTGGACCTAGAAAGGTACTCTTTTAGCCTTGGTCGATACACAACTGTGTTTCAAGCAGAGACAATTACCGCTATAGCCTGCATTGATTAAAACATCAGAAGATATACCGGATGAAAAATTAAAATTTTCAGCAATCCAACAACTAGGTCTAAACTGGTGAAAAACTGTAAAGAATCCCTTAACATGCTGGCAAGAGACAACAAAGTGTCTCTAATAGGGGTGCCGGCACATGAGGGGATTGCAGAGGATGAAATGGCAGACCAGCTAGCAGGTCCGGAACCGTTTTGTGGAATCACAAAGGATTACATAAGAGGGGAAGGCAGGAACTAGCTAGTTGAGGAACACCAACTTAAAATGGAGGCTGACACAAGGACACCTCCATACTAAGAGTCTACTGAATAAGTTAGATAAGGAGCTCTCGTTCAGCCTGTTGAAACTGGGTAAGAGAAATTTGAAGACAGTTACCGACCCGGTAACTGGACACTGTACCCTGAGGAAGTATATCTGCACAGGATGGGCAAAGTTAGTGAACCTATGGGCAGATGAAACACCTACTCACATACTCTGCTTCTGTGAGAACTTTCAAGGATTGAGACGGAAGCGCTTTGGAGTGGAAATAACACAACCATCGCAACTACTGAAGATCCCTCCAGATAAACTGGTGGCCTATATAGAAGACGCAAAGCTTCAGGAATGGAAGTAGGTAGATAACATGGGTAATGGTACAAAGATTCAGTTCAAGCGCCTGGGATGCTGAACCCAACACAAGCGTATGAATGAATGAATTTCCGCATTTTTATTGAAAATAGTTGAAGTATTAGATAATAATTTGGAAAATAGCTAATATTGAAGACTTTTTGGGAAATAAATTCGGCGTAACTAAATTTTATCCAGAAAACTGATTCCTTCATCCAAAATCAGAAACATTCTTATTCACATTCTCGGGGGAGGAATTAAACTGAACTCTAAAGAACTTCTTAAGCATATCCGTGACATTTGAACTGCAATAAGTGTACCGCGACTTGAGGAATATTATATTGGCGAGGCTTTTATCCACTGGGGAAAAAAATGATAAGCCATATCCGGAAAAATGGCTAATAATTTCATATTAAAAGTATTAATCTTTTAAGGTTACTTTGACATACGAAGGATATATGAAGTAATAAATAATGTTTAAAAGGGGACATCGGTTTAATTTTTTCTTATTTTTTGGGAATTAAACCACAATATTACGCTTTTATATTTTTATTATGACGTTTCGGTAGCGTTCCAGCTACCGTTGTCAAGATGAATTATTTTTTAGTTTGTTTTTATCACCTTCATCATTATTGATCTCTATTCTGATTCATGTAAATATGAATATTTGGACAACAAATTTATGACGCTATGATTAAATAATATACTTTCATTTTGTAGCCATTCCATTATTTCAGCCTTTCTCTATGAGGAGGCTGGCATTATCGAGAACTCTGAGAGATTCTTGCGGAATATTTTCCAGTTTTAGAGTGGCAAGATTCACATATTCTTCTGTCTCCTTACATAAACTTCTTTACTCGAATAGAATCTACTCCGGTAAGAAATCAGGATTTTTCTCCATGGTGTATTTTCTTGTCGTCTCGGCTCGTTAAACATAATAATAATGAAAATATAGAAAAGAGACATAACTTGAAAATCCCTATGAAATGCACGTAAAGCTGGAGTTTATTTTGTAAACAGCCGAATATGCTACATTGAAAATAACGTGTTGAGTGATTTTATCTTCTACGAAAAGGGTAAATTTTATTGTGAAAACACAAATTTCAATTGATAATTCTTTTTATTTGTGGAAAATAGTTTTGAAAGCCACACTTGGAATGATGGAACGGCGAAGAATATTCTATTCAAACCCTCATCGCTATAACCAACTTAATCCAGAGAGTCCAACAAGATCTAGGACTACTATCTAGACGTGTTACTTACGATAAACGATTTCTTGTACCTATATAGTTAGTTGGCGAAACACGGAACATAGATTCGTTTAAAGCAAAATTGTACAGGGTGCGGAATCGACGGTTGCGCAAAACAATTGCAATAGGGCGCAAGCCTGCTTCTTTCAGAAGGGAGCACGGTGTTGGGGGCGGCAAAAACCCTCTGGCTGTGTGATTTAGTTTCCAGCATTTTGGCGCGATGAACACATTTGATTTCGACTTCCCGCAAGAGCTACACGCGACAAAATGTTAACTATCGCGCTCTTATCAACTATCGGTGTGACTCTTTGTTCTTAGGTGTTTTAAGTGTTTAGGATTGTTCTCCTGTAATATTTAAATTAGTGTAGCTAAGCATGATAGGAACTATTTTATGCTGGATATATTTTCTGGTACCAACACTTTTTGCGATCAGCCAACTTGATTTAATTAGACGAAATTTCGGTAAGTCTACAATTTAAGATATTTTTTTTTCAGTCTGATTTCGCTTGATGAAAATTTATCTAACAATTAAGATTTATGCGGTGACGGCATCGCAATACTTTTTCTTCTTGACTTTTTCTGGGTTGGAAAAGAATAAGCAGTTTACTGTGGGATATTCGCAAGCGTTTCAATTGAAATTTATCTCTTTATTTTAGTGTGAATTATTATCTCAGGCGACTGTCTCGCGAATAATATTTTTCAAGCGAGTAGGTACCGCCAAAGTGTAGTAGTTTTTTATAAACGGGATTGGAGAAAATAGTGTGGAACATTATGACAAATAAAAGTAGGTACATTCCAAATAATATACGGATATACTTTTACAGACAAAAACCTATTTAAGTTCTTAAACATGTTTTGGTTACAGAGAGCAATAAAAAATGTACAGAGCGGAATATGACGTAGGTATCATAATCTACACACTATGGTACGTAAAAAAGGAAGACACTCACTCCTCTAATATTAACTTGAGAAGCAAAGCAAATGTCCGAAGATCAAGAAGTTTAAACCGCGTAAACAATCGAGTGCCTCACTATCACTATGAATTTATTTTAGTAAGACTTATTGATATAAAACAAAAAATAGTTTCCTTAAGAATTACTGTAACTTGGCAAAACATATACAATGCTTGTGTCCAAATCTCTTAACTCATAATATGTCAGTGTGGCGCAGATTAATGTGATGTTTCAATTTCTGCATCATTTTTGTGATGGGTCATTTTCTATACTTTTTAAATTAAATAATATGAATCTGTAATTGGAATTCACATAGCACAGATCTATTTATTTAAAGGATTGTGTTCTGAATTTATTTCAAAATAAATTTTTTTTGGTAATCAGAAATCAGTTACTATAAAATTTCAGCGAACAACTTTCGTAATGAACCTGATTTGGAAACACTCCTTATACCATACAACTTCATTTCATAAACTTGTACTTGAATTTTGTAATACCCAACAATGTTTCTTATTCAAAACGCGCGCACCAAACAAACTTGAAGAATTTCTCTTTAAATGCCGTGTGAAATGATTTGTGGTACAGATACCAGCAAAGACATTTCAATTACTGCCAAGTGGAAATAAAGCTTTTTACTACCAAATATTTAGCGTCGCCAGAAAGCACTTTCGACAATTAATTTGTTTTTACGTGTAAATTTTATTTAAAAGGTGAATTGGATTTACGAAATACAGTTCAATAGCATAAAAGAAAAATAAAAAACATTTTTTTTCTTATGTGATAACAATTGTATAAATAGGTATTCATATTCTAATTTTAATATACCAAATATCAGAATTACTTGACATTTAAAAATAAAAAGGTCACAAAAGCAATTTACTATTTCGTATAGGTAACCTTATATCAAATTAAAAATACATTGTTGCGGAAAATGAATATTACAATTTTTACATATTTCCATCGGTAAATAGCGGAATTTTTCTTTGTAGCTGAAGGCAAATATTCCATCAATTTATAATATTAAAATTTAAAGGAAAAATATTACCCTCGAGGTTACATATCTGTTACTTGATATTTTTCGTTCGTTATTTTTACTACAATATATTGCTGCAATAAAGGCAACGTAGCTGAGCCATCATGACAACATTTTAAATGCAGCCTATGGCTCGGAAGTATATATTTTGACAATATTGACAGCAACGATATAGCTCATTGAAAAAAATAATTTGTTCCATAGACGGGCTGCATAAATCAAGACGAAATCATTCGCGTCGCAGCATCTCACCTATATTGTTTTCGAAGAAAAATTAATGGATAAAATTTTTCGGCTATAATATACTTTCCATATTTTTATCATTCCTGTCTTTATATATATTCCTGTTTATACATTCCGCACAGCTCAGGGTGTAAAGATAAATCATTAATAAAGTCATTTTAACCTTTGAAATATTCACACCAAAACAAACTAATATCACAGCTAATATTTTCCAGCAATTGTCTGCAGCACATATATGTATGTGCTGGCAGCAATACCAAACATATTATGTGGCTTTATGGCCAAGACATACATCGGGGTATATATTATGTTTCGTAAATAGGCCGCGAATACAAAAACCGTGAGTATGGGGAAAATCAATTTAAGTTTTTGACCACATTGATTAATTATTATCTTCAGGCTTGGACATTTGCTTAAAGAAGTTTGTAATTTTTTTTGCTTCGCAGTTTTCAAAAGCTTCAATTCAGACTGACAAAGCGCATTTGTCATTCTTGAACATTCACCAAGATGTCACTTTTATATTTGGATTCATAGTTTCTTGTTCGCAAGGATGACCAGGTGCATTGTCCAAAACCGGAACCAAATTCTTTTTTTCTCAACTTCTCAACTTCAGAAACAAAACAATTCCGGAACCAGTCACAAAAAATAGCGCTTGTAATCCACTTTTCCTCATCAGCACTCCAAAACACTTATAGTTCAATAATATAAGGGTTTGGCAAAGAAAAATCTGCGTAACTTTCTTTCTCAACGGATTTTTATGTTTTTGGGGGTGCTGAATCTGAATCTGAAGTTTGCTACCACGGCAACCATCGGCTGCATACTCAAAATCGCGAAAAACCGCTCAAAATTGCGGTAATTAAATGTTTTTCGCCTATAACACGACAACGAAGCGTTTTTTAAAGAAAATTATTGTATAGTAAATTGTAGCTTAAGCTAATACCTACAAAACAAAAAAAAAACAAATCCGAAATCACCTACTCACCTATTAGGTCACTTCACAAGTACTCTCTTTCTAAAATCTCAACGAAAAATCAAATTTAGGTATCGGGCTAGAAATTTTTGTACAATTGGCCACTTTTTCTGAACTGCCGAACGTCAATAAGCAATGTAGCATTTTTGACTCCACTCTATCGAGTACAGTTTATACAAGGAGTTGTTTGTAATAAACAACAATTTATTTTTAGCTTATGTTTATTGACAACTTATTATTATTATACACTTTCATATTATTATGTAAAAATGGTAAGTTAAGGATTGATGTATAGTTAATTGTTGTAAAAAAGTAGAATTGTAGAAAGTAGACAACACAACTCGAATTGTAGTTGGGTACAGCGCCACCTGGAAACAGAGAAAACAGAGTCTATAGATCCATTTTGTCTCCGTTGTCGTGTTATAGGCTAAAAACATTTAATCACCGCAATTTTGGGCGGTTTTTCGCGATTTTGAGTATGAAGTCGATGGTTGCCGTGGTAGCAAACTTCAGATTCAGATTCAGCACCCCCAAAAACATAAAAATCCATTGAGAAAGAAAGTTCCGCAGTTTTTTCCTGAAAACGGCCTCTTGGAAACTTTTGGACTATTACAGGTCCTTCTTGTTTTAATTTTTTGAAGTACAAGTGCTTATCGGTCTGTTCTACTTTTTTATTAAGTAGTACATTTGTTGAAGCGTTTACAGATAAAATTGGGTTGTATACCTATTGGAATCATTTTTATTAATATGAGTATATCATTAGATACGCGAATGAAGAGCTTTTACTTTACTTAAAATATTATCCAGCATAGCATAGTCCGTTATTGATGACAATGTGGCTGGTCATTCTGTTGCAGCCACATATTCCGCAGTGAAAATATTGTCAATTTAGAGACCCCTTTATACATTCACGTCACATACGTGACGTGTGGGAGATAATTACTCCTTGCTCAAATATTTACTACTTGCTTTATCGGTTTAATCAAAATGTATCGCTTCAGAGACTATCGCCCGTCTTGACTCATTATTTCCGATACCCAACCATTGCCCAAAGATCAACAGTAAAAGTTGACACGTGGATGATGCTTCAATTTATATCGGATAGTTATCTAAGACGTTTTTAATTCTCACAGCACATGGCTGATAATATCAATCAATTCCAAAATTTTTTGGAAAATCAACTTTATTTGGACAGCTTCACGGAAAAAAAAGAATCGTTGTATCAAGTAAAATTTATTTGGATCAATTAAATTAAAGTGTCATATATGCACGACAAAATATTATTTAGGAGTAATTAAAATAATTTCTTGGATTCAATGCAGGTTAAAGTATTGATGGAACTAACTATTTGTTGACTGAACCAAATATTTAGTCAACTGGATCATTTTCATAAATTATTTTGATAAAATTATTGCTTCAACATAGTGAATATTTTGTTGAATTGAATCTGAAAAATGATCAAATCAATTGAGAAAAATAATGATTTAGTCAATTTTTTTTTGTTAAACAAATTATAATAAATGATCTAATGAACAAACGTTATCATCAAATCAATTTTTTTTGCTTGGTTCGAAACAAATTTTGGATTCAGGTGAAGAATTATGTTGTTAAATTGAATAACAAAACTACTAAATCAACGAAATTCATAAGCAAATCAAGAAAATTAATTGCTTGCGTTAATTTTGAGAATTTATCCGATAAATTAAATATTTTAGTTGAAAAGTATAATATGTTGATTGAACTTGAAATGCAATCAGTTTGATCAACTGATTGCTAATTTTAATATAAAAATTAAGTTGACATAACATACTGAGTGCTATAAAAAAGGAAAGTTAAACATACTTCATAGCATTTTATTTAAAAAGAAAAAACAATAACAAAATAAAATATTAATTTTCTAAAACATAAAATCAAACTTCCACTAAATGCATTTCTTTTCAACCGCAATAACTTTTCCATAAATTGGAACCAATCCACTTGCAAATTCACTATAAGGGCATCAGGGAAAATCAAACCATAATATATGTTGATCTACAAAGAAGTAATAAAAAAATAAATAGAGTTTAATGAATGTTCCAAACAAGCATAAAGGAAATTCTTGAATTTTCCAATATAAATATACGAAATGCAGCCCGAATCAATGAATCACATGTCCCTTTCTCAAACACTGAATTTAGGTAGCACTAACTATTACGCTTAGAATTAACAATTTGCAAGTTAATGATGATGAATATAACAAATTTAAGGTAATGACACATTACCTTACATTTCCAATTAGGTAGGTTAGGTTAGGTAGGATCATAGCAAAGTACCGTAACTTTGTAAAAAAGACATTAGGTACTTACTGTTTAAAACCGGGTTTAATCTCAGTTTAAATTCATGTTTCGTTTAGAATGTGATGTATGCGATTTAAGATACAACTGATACAAGACAAACTACCTATCATCTTAAAACAAAAATGAACATTTTTTCGGAAGAAACGAGATAATATGATATTTGTAAATAGAATACATAATTATATTTACCTGAATAATCCGCTAATCCAGAACAATTTTCAGACAACAGGTTATCACTCACCTAACGATCTAACTCCTATCTTAGAACAATATAAAATGAAGAATGAAGTGAAAACGTAGTGATAGATAGAAACAGGACAATCTACTAAGCAAGAACATTTTGAATGAATCAGATAATCAGTCGATACAAATATGAAATTATTCCGATTGAACTATTGCATCTATTGAAACAAACAAGAATAAATAGTTCAAATTGACTGTTGAAATTGGTTACTTCAGTGATTTTAACTTCCAAACCAATTCATTTTTTGTTTTAAACAATATAGTTTACATGCTTGATTGAAAAGCAAATATTAAGGTTGAATTAATATTATTATTCGCTTAAAAGTAGTTGAAAAATGCTTCATTTAAAAAAAATTATTTCAAACCGAGCGAATTCACTTGTTTGAGTCAACCAAATATTATATTTGAGTTAATAATATTATTCGCTTAAAGTAAGTTAAAATATATTTCATTTGACAAGTGTATGTTTGAATCAAGCGTGTTCATTTGTTTGATTTGAATGAATCATTTTTTTTAGATAATATTATAATACTTTGATGTAAATTAGGAAATACTTGACTTGATAAGTCCATTTTTGATTCAAGAAATTTCTAGGATTAGGTCGACAATTCCATTTTGTTTCGGCAATTTCCTTGGACGAATACATTCAGTATTTGATATGAATGAAATTTAATCGAGTTAATCAAATGAAAGTGACTAAATAAATTTAGTTGATATAACAAATATTTTTTTTCCGTTTTCGAATATCATATACCAATTGTTCAATTATCTGGTTCCTCGACTGGATGTACTGTAATAATCAATCATTCAACTACAAATCCCAGTTTCTTAAACACATTAGAATTTTATTTCCCTTTTATCCATAACACAATTATCAAATGAGGCAAATAAGTGAAAAATATTTGAGTCCAGGCCCTGTCATTATTTTTAAATTGATATATCTTGCTACATTTCTTTTTTCGTGTCTGTATAGAAATGAGACAATTCGACAATTCGATGTGAAATCAGGTTCGGGAAAAGGGTCCCTTAAAATCCAACCAAGCCTAAACAGTCTTTGAAAAAGAAATCAATTAAAAATATCGTATTTTACCTACTATTAAATATTTATAAAGGAGGATTGGTGTACCGGCAAAGAGAACAATTAATAATAATAATAATCAATCTTTATGGTTTAAATTGATATAACTTGAATATAACAAGAGTTGGGCTATAAAAGTATGAGTCATAATTAGTATCATTAACAAAGAATATAAAATATACGTTTCAAAGTAAAAGTAGATATTAATATGATAGAGTGAATAATATTACAGCTCATAATATAAAAGCTAACGAACGTCGAAGTAGTTATAACGAGATTATACAGAATGAGTTTTAAATATGTACCGCCTCAATTAATGGGTCGCTCGATTTTTATAGATTTTGATGTTTTTTGATACGTCCGATATTATGGTATTATTCACATTGTTGTCACATATTTCCTTTTTCCGGAATAATAATGAACTTGGTTATATGAAATGCATCCCCATAAGGGACATAATAACAATTAGTAAAAAGTTTAACAAAACTGGTGCAGTTTGAATATTTATCCAAATCATAGCGCAGAACTAAAGGCAAATATTTAGATGTGAGTTCCATGATATGTCGACATTTCAGTAGAAGAATTTTAGAAAACATACAGTAAAGGCGATGCTTAAAATGCTTTTCGTTTACTTCAATGCAACATGCCAGGCAATTTTGAAAGCGATTTTTAAAACTTTGCAATACATTTTGCAACAACTCTGACTACTCAATTCTTATATATCTGTGGTAACCTTTTAATTCCTGAATATTGGCAGGTTTTGTTTTATTAACGATGTTTTTAAGTGACCCCTCAAGAAATAGTCTAAAGGATTCATGTTGGGTAAACTCGCCGTGGGCCATTCGACAAAACAACTTCTTACCATCACCACACTCGCATAGTGAGATGGAGCACCATTTGGTTGCAGCCAAATAATTGTTGTCCTAAAGGATAATGTTATTTTTCAAATAATGGAATTTTTACATTAAAATGTAATCGAAAATACCTACTCAGATGGAGATGTCTCGTAGTGATTTGTCCACCTTCTTGGAAAGGATGGGATGTGTGATGACACAGGAGGACAACTCCTCAGGAGGACGTGCAATAGGACACATGTGCTCTAAGTGCTCTGGGCCTCAACTCACCTTCTCTATTTCTCAATAAAGCTAAATATGCCGGACCATTCAAGTTTATCCCAATGAAAAAGTACCAATTATTTTGTCGTCTATTATTCCGGCCCACACATTCAGTTTTTGTGGATATTGGGTATGGGATTCACACATCTATCAAGTTCCCTTTATATTTGTCTATTACTCAAGTGTGGATCGTCTTCTAACTGATTTGGATAAATATTTTACTGAACCAGTTTTGTTAAACCTTTTTACTTATTCACTGACAGTGAAGCTTGTTATAGGATTACGGTAAGGATATAAATTATTAAAGATTTTACACGTTTCTCATTGAGTTCTACGCATATCACCATATACTAATATTATTAAGATATCAATTTGTTATTTTTCAGATATTGTGACCCTCAATTAACACCAACAATACTAATTTCTCCACTACTAGCTGTGAAGATGACAATTTTTGCTTCTTCTAGCCAACTGGAAGGTTTAATTTCTCTATTAGTGGTTAATCATTTTTTCTATTATTAACCCAAGTCAACAATGGACAAATTCAAATATTTTGAGAATTCAAGGATGGTAGTTCAATAAAAACTTGTTCAACATAATTTTGTATACCCAGAAGATTGTCTTTAACATATTTGCTGCTTGAAATTACCTATCAAGGCAAAATTATTTGAATAAAGATGGCATTAGCTTAAAATTCGCGCTCAACCAAAAATGACTGATGACGTTCGTAATATATCAAAAACTGACAGTGTACTTGTCAGTCAGGCGACGGGGTGAACGCTTCTTGTGGTGCGATTGTAAATTATTTTTAATGTTTTTCTTAAATTTAGCTAGTAGTGGAAAAAATTGTATATACACCATGGTGGTGAAGAAATTTATAAGCCTCGTACCTTATTCCGTTCGGTCAATAATAATAGTCTTCGCCACCTTGCTGTATAATATACTATAATTGAAGTTGTTATTGTAGCAGTCAACCATCGGAATGTATTATTTTAACTTCGGCGAAGATAATGTAAATGTAGAACTGATTCCGAAATTATGGCATTTATGTATATATAAGATATCATTTGGCAACATAGTAGATCGATTCCTTTGAGAAAAACATTTGTGAACGTTAATTATTTAATATTATTATATTTTAATACAGATGCAAAAATTCGTAACTTTATTTTTGACCCGTTACACAACCGAAAATTACTTTGATAGTGTGTTATCATTTGACATATAAACATGAGCTATCCATTTTAATATGGAAACCAAAATTAAGGTTCCATTAAGTTATTGAAGGAATTTAAGCTCTGCATGGTGTAGATAAATATAACACGTTAGGTGAATAATGGGGAAAATTGATATTTTTGATAAAAAATACAAAAACAGCACGGCACTGCTGCTGGATGCATCAGCTGATGGGATGTTGGCTTCAAACAAACTGTATATATAAGATTATCTATCTTACTACTTATCGAATGTTTCTACGACTATTTATTCAATTATACAGTGCTATTCAAAAGTCTCCTCCCCCCCTCGTATCTTTTGAATGGCTACACTTACATCAATAAAATTTGGAGGGTGAAAATAAAGTGTTGAAAACTTCTCTACGAATGGTAACAGGTGACGTAATAGTAATAGATGACGTCACAGTGCCACTCTCCAATAATTTTAAATAGGACCATATGGCAAGTGATATCTCGTTTGAAAGGCATTGACATTAGCTACAGAGCCATATTAATTTTGTTTGGGTTTAAACTAATTTTGACGGATAAATTAAATAAATACATACCAAAATTATTGAAATTATTTTTTTAAATTTAATTAATCAAATATCAACAATGGATTCTTATAGCAAGTGTTCGAAATGTGCTCCGTCTGCTTCCTGACAGTAATATACATCCTATTAGTAAACTCTTGTCGTACTCGTTCGAATGTGTCAGCTGAAATTGCATTGCATTCTTCAATAATTCTTTCTTTCAAAATGCCAATGCTATCTGGTCCCGTAGTATGAACCTTGGAATTCAAGTACCCCCATAGAAAAAAATCTAATGGTGTCAGATATGGTTACTGAGGTGGCCATTCTATAGGACCTCGCCGGCCGATCCATCTACCTCGATATTCTTCATCCAGGTAACGTCTTACTGCACCATAATAATGTGCAGGAGCACCATCTTGTTGAAATGTTATTTCCAGATGGCCGAATTCATCTGGATTATCTTCCAGAATTTCAAGAATTAACGGCTCAATTGCATTTTGTAACATCTTCAGATGCACTACAACGCTTAAATTTGAATTAAGGAAAACAGGACCAACTATGTAGTTTCCCAAAATACCTGCCCAAACATTGACTTTTCCTGGAAATTGGGTATGTTGTTCAGCAACTATATAAATTTTTTTATCATCATTAAATGTTGGTCGACCAGATCGTTTGGCATCTTGAACACTACCTGTTGTTTCAAACTTGTGAAGAAGCTCCCTAAAATAAGTTCTCGAGATAGGGCGATCTGGGTATCTCTCATTAAAGAAACGTTCCGCTTCATGGAGATTCTTTCTAGATACACCAATTATTAAGATAGCTGCTACTTTGTCGGCTTGAGTAGGTACGTACCATTTTGCCTATGTAAACTCTTAAACGTTTCGTTAAACAATAATAAAATTAAATATTTAAGCTATTAAGAAAAACTTTGCATAGCAATAAATACTATCTATTAAAGTAAAAACGTCAATTTTTTTGACAGCTAACTAGAGGCGGACTGAAAAATCTTCAATATTTAAATGTGAAATAATAATTTTGTTATTTATTTAATTTATCCGTCAAAATTGGTTTAAACCCAAACAAAATTAATATGGCTATGTAGCCAATGTCAATTCCTTTCAAACGAGATATCACTTGTCATAAGACCTGTTTAAAATTATTGGCCAGAGTGGCACTGTGACGTCATCTATTACTACTACGTCACCTGTTACCATTCGTAGAGAAGTTTACAACACTCTATTTTCTCCCTCCAAATTTTATTAATGTAAGTGTAGCCGTTCAAAAGATACGAGGGGGGAGGGGACTTTTGAATAGCACTGTATATTTATAAATTGAAAAATTTATTCAGGACATTCTGCGATAAAACCCATGAAACCAACCCTGATAACCAGAATGAATGGGATGAAAAAATGTCTTTATGCAAATTAATTAGCATCTTTAATTACTTCGTGAATATTGCGAAGGCACTATAACTTTAAAGATTAAACTCAAGCCGTCACTTCATTATAGTATCATTTACCGTTTCGTATGATAAAACAGACATTTCCGATTCCTACTCAAGTAGGTATTTGGCATGGGCAAATTTTATTTAAAATGTCATTCGTAATGTTCACCAAAATTGTGTAAAGTGAAAATAAACCGGAAACTGCAGGTTTGGTTAACTTCATAGGAAGATCTAATTAGTCAATGCGTTGTATTTTTGATTACTTTTACCCAAAACAACTTGTCTTTGTCAAATATGTAGGCTATATAAATTCACTACCTTTTACCCTATTTGAATTAAATTAGTGAGAGAGATACCAATCACGCAATGAATGTTTTGGAGGAGCTTGAAATATATGGTTAACATTTGACTACTTTTACCACGGATTTACCTACTTTCTGTTTTCGTTCTCACTTTTAACGCATTACTTTATTGAGCCAAAAAGCAATTAGTACAAATAACCTTTAAGAATAAACTCCGCTGTGCTATAAATACATGCAGAATTTAAAATATAGATTAACCAAGTTTTGTTGTATTTCTCTTTCAATTGTGTTCGTATTTAATTTCAATTCCTTTGAGTCAGGAAAGCTTATTGTGTGGAAGTTTTGAGGCAGAATGCGCGGATAGTTGGATACATATTTCTGTATTCTTGACTCTTCCACGCAGTAAATTTAAATAAACACTATTTTCGTCCTTCCTATTAATAGAACTTTTTCAAATATTTTCGGAGCTGCCTCATTTACGACCGCATTTGACAAAAAAAAAGGATTTTTCTACCAACACTAGTGATGAGCAGAATCGGCCTTGGTCTTGCGAAAAAGACAATCCTTAGACTAGCAAGACCAAAACCAAGACTGAATATGCAAGACTAATACAAAACACGTAAGACTCAACTGAAAATTCTTACATCCACAGCATATTCGGGACAACATATGCTTTTCCTAGAACAAAATATTTTTGGTGTTTCGAATCGCCAATTTGCTTCACTATATTATACCATTTTTTTCCCTGGAGCCGTCCCTTCGTCGGTACCACCTCAGCCTCCTGGGCTTATTGTGGATACTCCTAGTGTTCTGACTACAACCTATTCAGCTATTCCGTTCCCTTTATTAGCTCATACAGGTTCTTTGCTGGTTGGTTGTAGAAGTCTTCTGGAGTCATTTGGGGTCTACCATACAGTTTCTGCCTTCTGTGGTCCAGCGACTCACAGTTGCATAGTATATGCAGAGCTGTTTCGGTATCCTTTTTGCACCTTCTGCATGTAAGGTCTCCGTTGTACAGCCCTATTTTGTTTAGGTGCTCCTTTGTGGGAAAATGTCCCGTAAGTAGCCCCGTTATGGTGCGTAGTTTGTTCCTGCTCATTGAGAGCAGTTCTTTCGCCACTTTTTCTGATGGTTCTTTTATGAATTTCTTCCCATGTATTTGCCTAGTCGTGTTCTTCCAGTATTTATTGTGTTGTTCTTTCAACCACCCTTTTAACCATGACCTCGTTAAGCATCTGGGGATGCCCACAACAGGTTCGGGTCCGTTTATCTGAGTTGACGATCCTACTCTTGCGAGTTCGTCAGCTTTTTCATTGCCTGCGATTCCTTTATGACCTTGGACCCACTCCAGTGTTACACTGTTCCGAGTCGCCAGTCTTCTAAGTTCTTCGCCGCATTCCCATACTATCCGAGATGTCACCCTATAGCTCTGAAGTGCTTTAAGGGCGGCTTGACTGTCACTGTAAATCCTGATCTGCCTGTTGTTGTAGGCTCTCATATTATTAGTCATTGCACATGCAAGTATTGCATAGACCTCTGCTTGAAATACAGAAGCGTATTTGCCAAGCGAGACGATCCCTTCATAATTGCTCGTCTTGCTGTATATGCCCGCTCCGGTGCCGAGTTCATTTTCTGATCCGCCTGTATACCAGATCAGTTCATTCGCTCTACTAAGTGGTGGTGCGTTCTCTTCCTCAAGCTCCTTTCGATCTTTGATGACAATCTCGAAGTTCTTGCGAAAGGTCATGTGGTCTGTTGGCATTTTGAAAATGTCATCATCCACATGCCTTATCTATGTGTGTCCTCTCCCATGTGCCACGTCATGGTCTGATGCTTTTTCCAGTCGGGTTAGTGCTGCCCTTGCTTCGCACATTATGACACAATGTAGCGGAGGAAGGTCTAGCATTGTCTCCAGTGCCGCTGTAGGAGTGGTCCTCATTACCCCTGTAATGCCAATGGATGCAAGTGTTTGGACCTTGCTTAGTTTTAGCATAGCAGAAGATTGTCTGATCTTTGGCCACCATACCAGAGATGCATATGTGATCCTGGGAATGACAACCATTTTGTACAGCCAGTGTACCATGCTGGGTCTAAGTCCCCATTTAGTGCCGTAAGTGCGTCTGGCAACCATACACATATACACATACACATATACCATTACACAATATACACAGTGTGTCCACTTAAGTTCGCACCATATGGGAAACTTTTTTATAATCAATTTTAGGGAAAAAACTTATCCCTCATAAAAAGTTCTGTATGTTCTAAAATCTAAAATACAATTATAAGATATCAATTTTTTTTCCATATGGTGCGACACAGTGCACATATAAATTGAAGTTTAAAAAAACTAAAAAAACCCACCAAGTATGCGTCCATGAAAACGGCAATATTCTGTGAATAACAAGCAAAAAAAATTACGTTTGTTGTAAGGGAGCCCCCCTTGAATATTTATTTGTTTCTGTTTTTAGTATTTTTTGTTGTAGCGGCAAAAGCAAATTCAAGTGTCTAAATATCACGGTTCATGAGATACATCGTGGTGATAGGCGGACCGACAGTCAGGCAGATAGACAGACGGACAGCGGAGTCTTAGTAATATGGTCCGTTTTCCACCCTCGAGAGTAAAATTATTAACGAGAATATTAATATCATTGTGGTAAAAGGGGGTGCTTTGTACTACATTTACATACTAACTCTGCATTTGCAATAGAACCAAAATAAAGAGCTCTGCTAGTTGATAATTGATAGTAAATTATTAATAATTCATAGCCTTTAAAAGTGAAAAAATAAGTAACAGGTAAAATGAACAAGACCGGAAAATTTGACCAAGATCAAGACCGACTAAGCAGGACCAAGACTAAGACTCGGAATATCACTAATCAAGACAAAGCATGAGTGCACACCTGCGTAGTCCCCATGGCAAAACCCTATAAATTGGACCACGGACTGCTACTCCCCCTGTGACTATTTACTGTTTCCAAATTTCAAGCGGTAAGGGATTTTGTTCAAAATTCATTTTTTCCCGTTTTCTATAAAACTCTTGAGGTTATCCGCTTTCAAACACAAACTAAATGGAGCAGGATGCTTAAAATTTCACTGAAATATATTTATATAGAACAGTATTGCATTTGAATTTACTGCGTGGTAAATCCAAAAAGTCACTAATGTGCAATGTTTTTGAATTCTGGGCTAAAACTTGAATTTTATTACGCTTTTTAGAACTTTGAATTCCCGTTATCGTTACGCTACTGTTTTTTTTTATCTAAAATAATATATGGTATCGGTTTCGACTATAATTGAAATGGAGCAGCTAAAATAGTAAGACCCATATCCAAGTTTATTTTTTCAATTTTCAAACCCGTAATTTAAAAATAAGTATTTGGAATGTATGAGAGGTACAAAAGTTGATGTGATAAATTTTACAGCATGGGATTTAATATGAATACGTGAGCGTTCCAAAAAAGAATGAAAAATGAATAGAATAGTCCTGAACCCGCACCTTAGGATCGAACAAAGTACACATGAGGGCACGTAGCCTTTTATCCGACGTTGTAATTCACTTTTAAATGCCTCATGCAGAAGTTCGATGATAAAAACTGCACTGGTGTCACTTGATCTACGACAAAGAATTTTTGTGTGGAAATTTATGAAAATCCCTAGATATTTACTAACAGTCACTTATATTTTAAGGTCCTTTTTATATTTTGCTTTCAGACCAATCTCTCAGATAGCTTTCGGAATCATCAGAAAGTTCTTAATAATAATGAATACAAATAGCGAATACTATTACTCAGGTCTCTTACAGCAGTAAGCGGGAGAAGCAGGCCCACATTCCGGCATTCTCGTTCAAAGATGCTACCATCTCATGACATTTACTGTTCAGCTGCTTTGGCATTTTATTAACTACACACTGCAGACTTGCCTAAATGATTATTTATGAATATAACTGTTTTTTCAATCTTAAAAAAGCAATGAATTTAAAAGCACCAAAAAAAAATCTTGTAAATATTAGACGGTGATCGGTAAACTCCAGGCTCAGGATGTGGAGTTTACTCGAGAGCACTAAGCCTAAAGATTAAGTGGGGAATGGGAAACAATACCAGCGTAGTTCAAACAGAACTGGCTGGTATCTCAATTGCCACAAAAGAAATAACCAGAAGAGGAATTTCTGGCAAAAACATAATAATCTGCACTGATAGTAGACAAGCCCTATTTGCCTTGAACAGACAATGTGTTATTTCGAGGCTAGTACTAGAGTGCCACCAAGATTTAGCTGACGCCTCGGCAGATAACAATATTATCCTGAGGTGGGTTAAAGGGCACGAGAGGAGTAAAGGAAATCGCATTGCTGATTCTTTAGCCAGGGAAGCCGCTGGACTAAAAATTCCAGGACCCAGTGACACCTACGGCCTAACGACTTCGACAATTGCGGAACTAGCCAAACGTTACACCCATGCTCAATCCCTTAAGAGATGGAATTGAATCAAAGGATGCAGTCTTGTCAGGATCACCCTGGGCGACCCTGGGAAGCTGGCGCCGAAGAAATATTTGGCGACGACCAGGAAAAACCTACGTTTAACAGTAGGATTTCTGACTGGTCACTGTCAACTAAGGAAACACCTCCATACTATGGGGCTAGTGGACACACCTCTATGCAGGATGTGTGAACAGGAAGATGAGACTGTCAGACATGTCTTAGTGTGTGTTCGGTGAGTCTTGGCCTACACCTGCCGATATAAAGGAGATGTCTCCTAGTTTCCTTCCTGAGAAGGACAGGATGGACAATGACCTAGGAGGACAACTCCTCGGGAGGATGTACAATGGGTCACATGTGGCCTAAGTGCTGTGAGCCTACACACTCACCCTCCCTACTCTACAGATACAGATAGACAGTGATCGAATGTCAATAAACGTCAAAACAAACTGGGGAATTTTACCAGTTGATCTGACAAAGTCTTGAAGTTTTGCCAACCCGTTAGCTGTAAATTGCCCTGGCTGTTGAGGATAAATTATTTTTACGGTTGGTAAATTAATATTTATTCTGATAAGCAGGAAAGTATCTGAAAATCTGAAAATGACATCATCGTCTTTTTATCGTAAAAATCCTATACTCCAGAGATTCTGTCTTATTGTTTAAAAAGCGAAAACATAATTAAATCTTTCCTTCCAAAAATTTTAATTCCGTTATTACTCTGTTAAAGAATTAAAATTATGTATTTTGTTGTTTTAATAGACGCCAATTAAACATTATGAAATAATTAAAATCATGAAAACATAATAGAAACTAATTATCCATTTGGCATTGTGGTTGCTTATGCTACTGAAATGCACGTAAAGTACATTTCACAATATATCTGGTCATAAGGATTTGATAATAAAACTTTATAAATCCTCCATTGTACAGGAAACAGTAACAGAGATCCGTAGTCGGTGGAATTTAGATATTAAATCTAAATATTTCACCGGCCAAACATTTCAGTTGTAAAATGATCATACTATTAAGTTTCGAAAAAACAAGTACGATACGATACTATTAATTGTTATCGGATTAACGACTACCTGCTACGGGGTTTTCTCTTAAATGAATCATGTTGGTGTAAAGAAGTTATGAACAAAGCAAGACCAAGGTCCATATGATCTTGGTCTTGCTTTTTCGGTCCTGTTCTTGGTCTTGCTCAAATCGTCTGATCTTGGACTTGGTCTCGGTCTTTCTTATTTAATTTATACCTGCTTAGGAGTAGGCTAAGGAAGATAGCAGGACTCCTAATAGGGCACTGCTGTATGAGGAAACACCTCCACAACTTAGGAGTAGAGGAAAGTTCCCTATGTAGGGGTTGCGGCATGACTGACGAAACGTCAGTCCATGTTCTCTTAGAGTGTCCACACTGGGCTGTACTACGCAGGCGAATCTTCGGAGTCCCTGTTATGGCCCCTGGAGACACAAGCAGACATCCATTGAAAAAGGTTGTGGCCTTTATTAAAGGGCTCGGCTTCATGGATGTCTAGGTAGCAGGAATGGCACAATATGGGCCCGCCAGTGGCCTCAGTGCCGGAACCTTGGCTTGAGTTGTCCAGGACAAGGCTCGCCTGCACATTTAGTAGTAGTAGTAGTATACCTGCTTGAGGGACCGTAGAAATCTCTACTACCATCATTTAGTAACGCGCATTGACGGGCGTGGCTATTTCACATTCATTCCTGTATTTGTAAAATGTATATACATAGTTGTTGGATTTCTGATAGCTTTAAGCAGAGCGTAACTGTTAGATTAGATTAGATTAGAATTGGAGTGGCCCTTTGTCCTATCCCACTACGACATTTGCAGATCTATTGTGGTCCTCCCTATATTATTTAGAGCTCGATATTTAGCTTTATTCTTTTCATTAGACTTATTAGCCTGGATAACGCCTCCCTTGCGTAGCTCTCTGCCCTCGGTTTTTCTTCTCCGAGTAAGTGAAACCGCACAATAGACTCTTGCGAGTCGCAGTGGAGGGTCTTATAGACCCACTTACCACACACCCATGTGCTCCGCAGTTTCGTTTTCTTCCAAGCAGAACCTGCATAGACTGTCATCTGCTCTCAGCCTACAATGTCCGGTCAGCATTCCCACCATCATCCTCGTCGTTTCTCGACTTTGACATAGTAGGTCGTGAAACAGTCTGGCTGAAGGGCCTTTAAGGAATAATTTAGTGTGCCTTTGTCTTGGGGCTTTATACCACCAGCGCAACACCTGGTTGTTCCATTTGTGGATACTCTCTTTACTTAGGCATTTAGAGCGTTAGTGAATATTTCAATTTTTTGTCCGGTATATCCTCTTCTGATGTCTCTGCTTGAAACACAAACGTGTATCGAACAAGGCTAAAGAACTTTTTCTCCCTAGATAATTTCTCTAGAATTACCTGGATGGGATGACGATGTTGACTCGCTCAATTAATATGTTCTCCGATGTCATGCTATTAAAACTCTTGTGAAATATATGCTGGCTACTTATTTATTATTGAATATCTAGCAAATGCGATCGTGAAGCCTATTTACTAATGGAAAATCCTTTGAAGTATTTGACAGTCACGATATTAGTTTAAATAATACATTAAAAGTGTTAAAATTTGAATTTTGCTTCTGCGTGTTTACTTTGTAGATTAAAAATATTAATGATAGGTAAGCGGATGAAAGCAGCAAACTAGAACTATTAGGGTTAGTTCATAAACGATGGGGAAATGCATTAAATTCATTTTGAAGTGCAGCTCGAAGATATTGGAGGCTGCCAGACATCTTGTATTGTAGTTGCAGCGAATTCATGACATATCGTAACACTACAGTTGTTTACCCTACAAATGGTAACGGACAATTCGTAACGCCGTTAATTCGTGTCGGCGACCCTTCGTAACATCGACAGTTCGTAATATTGACAGTTCGTAACCACAGCTTTTCGTAATGGAAGTTAGGCATTACTGGAGTTAGACAAAAATGCATTTTGCAAACTTTTTTAAATAGGAGTTTGTTTCAGGCATCTAAACTGCTTTGGAATGCAAAAGCTTAACTTTGCTTGAACACCAGATTTATTCCAACTGTGAAAACATTGATTAATTTGATTATCCATTTCCTGAATTAATCTGTCACAGAAAATGTTCATCCGAATTTTAACGACTTCTATATGAAATTATTTTTGTGTTTCTCTCTGTTGTTGAAAAAATATTATCGAAACTTGTCAAATAAATTTTGAGGCTATATTTAAGTATACAATTGCACATATTTATGGTTTCAGATGCCACTATTTCAATTCATTTCCAATAAAACATCATAACGGTTGTTCAGAGTAATTTGTTACGCATGCAAACATAAAAAATATATATGTACTAATAAAACCAACCCACTATGCAGTAAAAATGGAAAAATATTGGTGTTAATCAGCTGCAAATAAACAACAACAAAATTGTTCACATCGAAATAATGAATAGGTGCAAAATGAAAATGGTGGCTTAGGTATACGTGAATATTAGAGTTCGTTTCATGTAAGAAGAAGTAACTTGAAATTGCAGTCGTATGGCGAACTGGTAAAATTTATATTCAACTTCCAATCGGTAGCGTAAAGTTTTCACATTTTGTAGGTTAATACCAAATAACAATATTAAAATTTATCGTATGTATGTGTATAGTTTAAATAAAACTTATTTGGGAATTCTTTAAAGCTTCTCCAGCTATTTTCTACATTTCCTGTACAGCATTATACTACCCATATACCATTGCTTCGTACAGTGACAAACAATATTGAAGTGCTGGAACTCGAATAGATACTTATATTTAAATAAATACTTATGAAGTGAATGTGCTAAATGTATAAATAACTGCCAAGTACAGCAGATCCATATACATTATTTAGCAGAATCCAATCATTTTAGAATTTATGTATACTTTTCCATATTTTTTGTAACAATCTGAATGCCAGGAATAATTTATTAGATTATTATTATTTGTTTTCATTTGACTTAGCGGTGATTTTCCAAAGGAAATTGTATTCCATATTCTTCTTCGGACTCTATAAAAGTTGCACCACTTTTAAGAACCGGTCGACCTCAGTGAATGTCTCCCCAAAATACATACAGACTGTTCCTGAACCACTCTAATGATATTATGAATATACATTTTTATTTAGCAAATTTTTATTTAGCATAACAAATAATATACACAACTATGTCTAGTCTCCATGTACACAACGTAATGAACAACAAACCAAAGTAACTTAACCTTATTCAATCTTCTACCTTGCCCACTACACCTACGCAGTCGTAGAATGAAACTAGGTTCATGTAATTTATTAGGTTAATGGTAAATTTGTTCAATCAGTGTCCTCTCTGCTGCATCTATAAGTGAAAGCGCTCGGCTCTCTATATTTACACTTCATTTAACTTAGCCTCATACGTTCAAACTCCCCCATAAACGTTAAAAGTATCATCAAACGCATGGTATGCGTCCTCCGTATCGCATCGCTTGTGCAGTTCTCCAAGTAATTGGATTGGAGCTCCCGTTACCAAATATCAATGAAGCCACCTATGGAGCGTGAACCGGTGAACTAAAACTACGTATCGACACTTCTCTCTTCCATGTTCCGTGTCAAAAATAATCGCCATGAACTTTTACAGGTTATACTTTCAGCTAGTAACTTTAATAGTTTTGAAATTTCATCAAAACTTGATAAAAATAGTGTAGTCACAGCGATTTTAGTCACTATTAAGAAGTGGAACATTTCTTATTCTATATTCGACATAATTGAGTCTATCTGACCCTCCAATGATATCAGATTCAGACTCAACCTTGTCCTATATTACACATTTTGTTAGTGTTGTCTTAAACAACGTCAATATTACCTGTTGTAGTCAAACAATTACATTCTTCCAAGTAGATAGAATAACCAAGGAATCGATCAATTCTTTTAAATTTTGCTAGGAATCTGTCCAGTCATAATTTACAATCTTTTGGCTAAATTAAAGTCACCTGTAATATTGCTTTATATATTAAAAAGCCTCATTTAAATAACAGCCCTCATAATCTCGAGTATAATCAGTTTTTATGCACGCAAATATTTGAATTGACTTGTCACTGAAAAACGTACGAGTGTTATGTGTTCTACTTATCCCTATTACAATTAAACCATACATCAACTAATTGAAAACAGTGGTTCTGCATGACAAAAACGATCACAATTTTTATATTTATTGTTAATACGTGTGAAAATATTCACTTTTCCAGGAAATTCAACAATGGCGTGACCATTCTCATCGCGATTTCAGTTTCAATCACATATAAATATTATCTGGTACTTGACAATTAGTCCAGTCAATCGCAAATTTAGATTTGTCTTTTTCAAGTACGTAGTTATTAATTTTCAATCCTAATCGAAATAAGGACCTACCCCTTACGTATTAAAAAGACGAAGTCGAAACATTTTAAGCAAAGAACGACCTAACTATGTGAGAAATTCCAGAAAATGGTAGCAGGATATAACAAAAATTTTACTTAGCAGTGAACTGATGGGAGATAAACTACTCCTATGATATTAATAACTACTACTACCAATATTATAACTACCTTTACCAGATTTTTAAGAAAATTCCTCCACTCACGTTAACATTTGAAGCAGCTGAAAAAAATATAATAGAAGCTCAAAAGGATCGCTGTTTATGACAAAGTGGAGAGATTTATACGACAGCCCGTCTGCAATTTATAAAAAAGAAGACATGGTTAAATAAACTGAGCCTCTAATGTCTCTCGATGAGAATTAATTTAAAACTTTCAAGATTTGTATTTCATTCCTAGCCACTGAATGCAGTTATTACCAAATTTTTAATCTCTTGGCAATATAAAGAACCTAAACTTGTCCTCATGTGGTATGAAGCTACCTGCCCGACACTGAAATAAAAATTAATGTTCACGATAATACTACTAAAATGGTTCAACCTGTATTGGTTTTGCAAGATTTATCCCTCCACCGCATTTATGAATAAACTTTGAGTTCGGGAAGTAATGGAAATTTGCTAGTACTTATTCCAAATATTATCGTATTCGTCTTATCCAATTTATTCTGAAGATTATATTTAATTTGAGTCAAAGTTAGTAACAAATGGATTACTGTATTCATATGCCCGACCAAGGTGCAGTTGGAATTTGATAACTTTCTGTTATGATTTTAATAATTTCATTCCATCATTGGTTCAATAAATGAGTATAAGAGGATTAAGAGAGGCACGTCGAAGAAAATCAACTTGAATCATTGAATTACCACTCCAATTATGACGATAATGGAATATGAAATTAAATTTTAATGTGCCAAGAGTAATAGTGTTAAGAGGTTTAAAAAAAAACTAGCTAAATATCAGTATCTAAACGCTTAAGTTTGTAGATACGAGAGTGAAGTAGAGAAGTTACATTGTGCGTGAAAAACATTGATACTTATTTTTATTATACCATTGTCTAAAATTATACTAAGCTTTTAGTTGAATTGAATACAAATTTTACAAAACTTTTTTGAATTTACTGAAAAGTACACAAATTGACAAAACATTCCGTTTTTTGCTATGAGGCTTTGGAGGTAGACCCAGTACTTACATATTTTTTTATTTGTGTGTTCGTGGCTTTTGTAGTTATGTACAAAATATTTTACGATATATTTCATGAAGGTACAACAAAATTACTTCATAAAATGGGAAATCAGTACACATTTGCGATGCTGTCAACATTATCTTGATGTTGTGGTCACTTAATTCTAATTCGCATTATATTTTGGTTAGGTCTAGTGTTGTTTGTTCGAAGTGGACCCTTCTGCTTCGAACCAGACTATAGAAAAACCTTCTCAAATGCTTCATGTTTCATGAACACAGCGCTAAAAATAATTTTTAAATATACTATAATGTTCCATGTTTAGTTTATATAATAAGAGCCTTCATTTATTAATGTTTTAAATTCTTTCGATTCGTTCAGAATCAATTATTATCCCGATTTCGCAGTAAAGGCGCGTCCACATGCAACCGTTGGCACGTACCAATAAGCCAGCCGTGAGCGAATGAAAATCGCTGAAGTATCGGTTACCTTCAAAGAGAGCCAGTGAGAACGCAGAATGGGGACGTGCCAACCACTAGCCTCTCTCGGCTTAAAGTGAGATTTAGACTGCTTTCAATGAAGAGGACGAACGGGAAAAATATTAATTTGACAAATCTATACCGGGATCGTCCTTTTCTGTGAGCATTGTGCGACTAAACTGAGCCAACATATATATAAACGTTTTCACGGTGGCTGGCTTTGCCAACGGCGAATCACGGCATAATGTGGACGCGCCTTAATAATGAAAAACTCCCATTAACTTCATTTTTTTTATTGCAATTTAAATGTAATTTCATTGGTTCGTTTGTTCGTCACGGCTTAGAATTGAGGAGTGCTCGTAATGAAATTTTTACGAAGCTACTGTCTAAGCAGTTGGAAAGGCACCAATCAATACAAATAAATTTCCTAGAAAAAAGTGACGAAAAAACACCTAATGCGTTTAAAAATAAAACTACTGTTATAGTAGCACGCAATTTGTGAATTTCTTGGTGTGTTTATAGTCTCATTAGTAGGAAAAAAAAACGAATGTTACAATCCTTGGAGTGTTGAAAATTTTTACGACGCCTCCAAATAATTGCTTTTATATTGAGAATTTCTTCGTGTATACGAATCTTTTGTTGAAAATGTCTCTAGTTCAACCCCAATATTTCTTTATGGTTCATATTTGTACTTATTGAGATATGGCAGTGGAAAGTTAAAGGAGAAAAGTATTCTAATGCTTTAGTTTCAGTCTAATCCCGAAAATTCTCAATTTAGGACTGAATATGTTAAATCCAAAAGAAAAGGTTATAAATTTCAAACGAAATACATCCCAAATCATTAATGGTACTTATTTAGGATAATTGTGATACCTAAGCAATTTGCACCCCACAAAAATATTGCAATGTGCACTGACTCCTTCTCCTCCATTCAGTCATCGAGTCAATCTTCACTTCACTTCTTCTCCTAATCGTCCAGATCATACACGACATCTATCAAACTCTTGTTGCTAAAGATATAACAGTCTCTAGCTTCTCTGGCTTCCATCTCACATCGGAATTGACTAACCTGACTAACCTAACCTAACGAAACTGCTGACGCAAGCGAAAGAAGCTGCCAATAGTAACAATCCAAAAAAACACACTGTCCAACTGGCAACCGATCTAAAGATCCACTTCAAAAACGTTACACAAGAATCTTGGCGACACCTATGGCGTAATAGCATGACAGCACACAACACACATGCTATCCATCCATCCAGTTCTCCTCTTCCTTTCTTAACACGGAGAGAGGCTACTATAATCAGAAGACTCCGGATCAGCCACACCAAACTCACACACGGATATCTGATGTCTTCAGGAAATCGTCCCGTTTGCCATAGCTGTAATGATATAGTAACTGTTAAGCACATACTGACGGACTGCCAACAATTTTCCGCTACATATCAACAATTTGACTGACCTAAGGCCTAGCCTCAAGGAAATACTCCACTGCCCCACCGAAATCAAGAAAGTCTCACAGTTCCTGAAAACTACTCATCTATACCGTGAAAGAAAATTTGAAATTTGTAATAATTGTATTTAAATATTTATAACTATTTTTTCTGTGCCAATATCCAGAGCTGTCGAGGCACGTTGAGCTAAAATGAAAAAAAAAAACTTGAGAGGTGTCAAGGGACACCTGGATGGAACGAAGTTCCTTTCGATTGATTAGTGAAGGAATTGTTCATATACATACACACACCGAAACATTTATATATATATATATATATACATATATATGTACTCTGTCTGTCTATTCTTTCATACACGTCATAGATGCGCGGGACTTTGTAAACACAACAGAGTATATATATATATATATATATATATATATATATATATATATATATATATATATATA
>CAJUYH010000929.1:55302-70938 GCA_910591685.1 Galerucella tenella | reverse complement strand
AAGACCAATTTTGCTAATCTTTAGGCATCATATTCAATGATATTTGAAGCACATAATTTTGAAAGAGCCCACTAGCAAAAGACAGAAAATCAAATAAAGTGCTTTAATACAACTAAATGCCGATGAATCTGTAAATAATATTTCAGCCTTATATAGTAATTGGAATTGTTGTTAATAAATACACAAAATCACCAAACTGATCTAGACTTATTTTAAAACAAAAATAATAATCTCACAAGAATACTAACAATAAACGCTATTATCAACAACATTTCCAAAATTTCATTTCAAATTTCACTAAGGATATGATCTACTGTGGATGGACATTTAAAAAATTTTTCAACAAACTTATTGCAGTCTTCAAAATATTATGGACTGATTAGTTTTCGAATTTTCTCGTTAGTGTCAGATAGGGACCAGAATTTAAAAAAAAACTCATTTGCTTTTGATAACTGTAGCTGGACGCTACCGAAACGTTGAAATAAGAAATATAGGAATGATTGTGGTTTATTTTCCCTGAATAAATATTAATGAATATATCACAAGGAACATACGGAAGTTATAATATATTTTATGCAAAACATTCAAAGTGATGCTTTTGAGAACCAGGAGCTAATAGTATGTGGCTAACAAAATGTTTTACAAATTTTGTATAATTACCTTAGCATTTATCCAAGGAAACAAAACTCCCATTGTGAATAATCCAAATGAAGGACCATTTGATATAGCACCAATACTCATCGCTAGCTGAAAAATATTTATCTTTTAATTTTTAGTGAAATGATGATTGGAATTCATTAAACATCCACACCGAAAATTTCCTTTCTATACCAGACTCAAACTTGGGTTTCTATCACTTAACCAAAGTTCAGGTGTCGGATATACTTGAAACAATTTGTTTATTATCGAATAATGATAAAATGAAGCGGTATTCCTCTGATAGTCTAAGATCCGAACCTAGGTCGACCTAATAATTTTGCCATAACCTTCCTCAAGCATGTTGCTTTGAGGTAACAACCTTCCACCATCTATGACAAAATTATTGCAATTTATCAATGTTCTTGGTATATTATAGCTGATAACCTACTTATAGATGGGAAACTGACTCGTGGCGCCCCCTATTTGTACCGGTAACGCCACCTTGAGAGTCCCGTCAGTAACTCTAACATTATTACACAGTACGCTTACCTCGCAAAATTTTCTAATTACTCTGATGTTACAATATTTTATTAAAAATCATTTTTCAAAAAATAATTAAAAATTGTCTTTCCAGGATTTTTTTTAGCCAACCCATCTTAAATATATTTTCTTATATACTAAGTTCATGATAAAATATGTTTCATTCTATTATCATCTCGGTGAAGGTCGACCTAGGTTCGGATCTTCTACTATGAACACTCTTGAGATGCAATAAAACCATAAAGTTTTCAGATTTACCGTGCAGAGCCGCACTATAACTGATAAAAAATAAAGTATTTATCATACGAATAACCCAAAAGTCTTATAGTTTTCGGAAATAATTTATTATTCACCAACAAAATAAATACGACACTGTGACGGCTGATACTTTTATGGCTTTATTGTATAGCATTATCCCATCTCAGGTCAGGTCAGTTTCTTAGATAATGAAAAGAACTATAGATGGGTCAATTTGCAACAAGTACTAACCCCATTATAATTTATCAATAATTTTACGCGAATAAAGATGAGGTCACTTTAGGTATGAATAGGGTACAAGCATAAACTTTGCTATTGGTAGGAATTGACGCTTTATCAGGTCTCCTAACACCTTGCATGCCTATTTTTTCAAAAAAATATAAACCATATTTTTAAAACTTTAAAAATCATAAAAATTGAAAGTCCGCCAAAACGCGCTTTACGTCATAAAGATGGCTGCCCCATAGTGTGACGTCATTTGTTTACGTTCTTATTCATGTATCACGCTCTGAGTTCTTGTGACCTAATTTGTTTCTGAAAGCTTTAGAAATGGATAAAGCCGAAAAAAACTTTGTATTCCAAGTATTGCATTGTTCCAGTGTGTAAATCAACGTCTATTGCAACTCCAGACAAAATAATTGTTACTTTACCTGGTGGCGCAAGCAAAAATACACTTAAGAGAAAGGCATTACTTTTGTTTGTGAAGACCATTTTAATGTTAAGTACCTACTTCTATGCTGGTACTTTTTATTCTTAAATAATTTGAGGTTATGTACCTATATGTCTAGGAATCAACCATAAAAACATCATTTTCTTACGACTACACATCAAAATATGGTTGGTATCTATTATAATATAATACATAGTTTAAATCGTATTCACGATAATGCTTTAGCTTCTTTTATTTCCTCTGCATTAAAGCAGCTGTTTGAATTCATGAATTCAAGCGGCATAAATGAGTCTACTTTGGGCAAGTTATCAGTTTGTGCTTTTACAAAACCTTTACTCACAAAATATGAAAGAATTGTCACTGAACACTGAACTAGTAAATAAAATATATTCTTCCAAAAGTTTTAAAATATCCTCGGAAATATCGAATATTTATGACCACTTTCCACTTTACGTTGACTTCTAGAAATAAAAAAAAACACACACAAACATATAAATGATATTTTTACGTCGATGAAGCAATTAATAGTTGATTAAAATACAATATAAACACATAACTACACATAACCTAATACAATACAGGCCATATTGACATAAGTAAACACAAGAGATATGACATCACGATATGACATCGGTAGCGTTCGGAAATACTCGGGTTGTGGTCGGAGAGTGCATTGAAATTTGAATTTCATTTTAAAATTTGGGAGTTATTTCTAATAAAGGAAACTGGTTTATTTGCTATTATTAGTAATTTTTGATATCATATTTACTATTATAAATTAATATCCAAGCAAAATATGAAATATGCGTGTACTCTATTGTTGACAGAATTTGGAAATGATCAGTGATTGGATTTTGTATCAGTGCGTTTATATACAGAGCACGACTAAATTATTTTGTAAAGAATCCATTTCAGATTGAAATCCAGATATGGGTCAATTTTTAATTTTAAATGCCGGAATAAATAAATGAGCTTTGACATCGTTTATGTTCGCATACGTCTGTTCACTCTTCTAGTATATCCATTGTTCGGAGCCTATAACAAAATATTCCTCTTCTAATGAACGCAAAAAAGCAGTTTTAATCAAATCAACAAAATCTTAATCACATTAACATTTGAGAACACAATGTCTCGTAAATGAACCAAAACTACCCTGGGACGTTCAAAGTCAATGTGGACCAGCAGTTGAAGTTAATTTTGCATTGCACCAATAAAAATCATCAGATACCCTTAGTTTTGATCTGTTAGGCACAATCAAAATCAATGAATGAATGAGATCTTATATCCGTTAAATTTAAAGAAAGTAGTTTAAGGAATACTGATAATAGTGTTAAAGTTAAAGTCCAAAGGACAGAGATATGATTGGCTACACGAGTATATATGTTAAAGGAAAAAAAGAAGCTCAACTATATGTATGATGTTATTATAATTCATGGATTTAAAAAGGACTTGTTATGTTGGATTTTGTCAATAACTGAGGGTCATAAATATAGCGGAACCGCAGTTGACTAATTCAAATTTCATACAAATAGAATCCTTTTCAGGAGGTTATCCTATATTTTATATGAAATCTTACCTGTAATACTGCTCCTAATTTTTCAACTACAAATACCAATCCAACGCACAAGGCTCCAGTGACGAGTACTGTTGTTTTCATGAGAAAGTAGGCTTGCTTTTCTGACAGATCTTTTTTAAAAAATGGTTTATAGAAATCTTCCAATACAACAGCCGCCATAGCGTTCAGGCCAGTTGATAATGAACTGAAAACGTTTCAATTAAAGATTTATTTCAATTTATTAATTAATTTGAAAAAAAAATTGGAATTGATGCTGCTTTTGTAGTATCCACTCCAACAGAAGCAATGTCTATTAGCCTTTTTAATGTGAAGATTTGAAAAAGATCCGCTAGGGGCAGCACCATATTCTGTATTGACAACAACGTCTAACGTACTAAATTGAAATGGAGTTAACCAAAGATGATGTACGTGAAGAAAAAATTAAAATTTTCAAAAATCCAAGATCATCTTGTCCGGGACTTGAAACGATGTCTGGCATGTCGTGGTTTACCTGTGTCAGGTGATAGATATGTCTTGAAAAGTTAGTATACTTGCTTACCTTCTGTTGGGCTATGTTGTATAACTGAATTTTAGATGAAACTGACCAAAGTAAGTATAATTTGAATATTATCAACTAGTGAGTAAGATTCAATACCTTTTGCCCACCCATTCAACGCTAAATGATACATGTCGCTTATATCGTGCCCATAATTAAAGATAATATTATGTTTTACCTCAAAGCTGCACTAAATATACCAGCTACAAATAAACCGGAAAGTCCTGGAATATCTCCTAAAATTTCCATAACCAGTAAAGGCAGCAGTTGATCTTTTTCTTTTGCTAACTAAACGAAACAAATGCATCAATAAAAAGTGATAAGATTAGGCGGTCCTTCATCTTCCGGTTGGAAGTTGCATTTGGTACATCATTAAACATGAGACAAAGTTCTGCATGAAAACGCGTGCGAGGGCGGAGAAAATGGCCCCAAAAGACCAAGAAAATAGGTTTTCAGCCAATATCTCCTAAAATATGGCAGTTAGAGATTTTCGGTTTCGATAAAAATTGAAGTTCAGGTCATTTTCTACAAAAATGGTCCTCATGATTTTTTTCGCAACATTAATATTTTCTGCAAAAAAATCGGGTTGAAATACCGGAAATGTTGAGACTTGTGAAATATGCAAGTTTTGTACAAAATTTGAGCTGGGGGGTGTTGGAAATTATTTTCAATGTTTTGGATTGTGGAAACCAATTGTAGATGGCGCCACCACATTTTACAGATTGCCATAAATGAGAAACCCTGTAACCAGACACTTTTGATGGATATTTATGTTTCCGAGGGTCTTGTTTTCCTCTCAGATGATGCCTCAAGATATACTTATTAAGAAAACGGGCTATAAGATTAATTCTAGCGAGATAGACCTCATCAGTGGACCTGAATCTAGCAACAATCAGCTTTGCACATGTGGCAAAAAACTGAAGTTCATTAGGCTTTTGGTAAGGAAAACTGAAAAAGCCTAAAGAGTGAAGAATATTTACCCATAATACTCAGCAACAATTTCTTGCAGATTCTCCGCAAATTTTTGCAAATTTTTTTGCAACCAGACTGATTGAGGCTTTTGGAATAACAAGTTATAAACGTTCTCCATGTTTCATTTATTATAGGAAAATAATTTTTTTTTATTTATTCATTTATTTATTTATTTTCCAACGGGAGAATCCAATATAATGATACAGGAATAATACATTATTGACTAAAATGTTACATAGAAAATTTTTAACAAAAGTACAAGAAATTCGCGGGTTAATTGTCCGTGAATTGATGAAAAAAGTATATAAAAATACATTGCAATTATGATATAAATCTGCTCGTCACCAGTCATCATCTGATTCTTGGTCAGAAACTTCATCTGGGTCTAGAGCTCCCTCTAGCTCTACCCTACCCCGTCAACAACTTCTTCTGAGTCTACAGTTTCCTCTAATTCTACCTCTTGGGATAACATATTATCGCTGTCTTTATAATTCGAACACTGGCGTGACTCACACGAACCACAAATAGATGAGCAGACAACACGAGCGCCACGTAGAGCACACGCGCGGCAAACGACGGAGGAACGAAAGTAATAAATTATAGCGCATACATTTAGATATACTGGTTTTTCCCCGGGGTATCAAAGGTATGACTTATATACATTGATGGAAAGGTTGGAATTCCCCCATTACACTAGTTAAAGTGTTAAAATGTTAGAAATAAAGAGCAGGGAGAAAAAAACCACCAAAAAAAGTGAGTTTTTTTCCTTGAGCCCGCGTTTTCTAATTTTATTGAAAAATGGACGACTTCGTAAAAAAAAGTAATTGCACAATCGAAAGGTAGACATTCTTAGCTTTCAAATGATGTATCATAGAGACCAATCGGATCATGTATAAATTTGTAATTGATGGTTGTTCACAAAATTTCCCCGCGATCCAAAAACAGCAAAAATTTGGGATTCAATAAACAACGATTGAATGAAAATTAAAAAAATTAGGGTATACAAATCCCAGGGATGACAAAGGACCTTATGAGGACCCATAATCAAGAGAATTTTGAGTAAATTAGTGCGATACAAAAAAATAGGAACAAATTCCTGGCGAGGTCAAAATGGCCCGGGAGCAGAAAGTTTGACCCGTGTTCCGATATGGCCAAAAGAGTCAAGCGTGACTCAATTCACAGGGTATGATAGCAGCAGAATTCCTCTTTCACATGAATTTTGAATCATGAGAAAATATGCATTTTTCACAAAGTTATTGAATAATTTGTCCCCCCGCTGATGTGTAAATACACGGACTGTGCTCTCCGGCATACAGCACAGAAGCTCATTATTCGAGGTGCGCTTTGTGCCGTTTTTCTCGAAACCGGTCAAATTTTCGAGAAAGATCATGAGAACTATTTTTGTAGAAAATTAACTGAACTTTAATTTTTAACTAAGCCAAAAATCTCTAACTGCCATATTTTAGGAGATATTGACTGAAAACCTATTTTTCTAGTCTTTTGGGGCCATTTTCTCCGCTCTCGCACGCGTTTTCATGCAGAACCTTGTCTCAATCATGTTTAATGAGATACCAAATGCAACTTCCAGCCGAAAGATGGAAATAGGGCGTGATTAATGTTAACTTTTTTCCTTTATTTACTGGAATATATATTAAAATAACTACTATTTGTCTTTTATCTATGAATAAAATTAGTCGTGCGCCAAAATTACTTTCTGCTTAAGAGCAAATTATGACAGCTCGCGGAAAACATCAACTTTGCGGATGGATTTAATTGTGCAAAAGCCTACTTTGGGTAGTGATCGTAGGAAATAGTTATTTTCCTAACAAGTGCGAAGAGTGATACTTTTTCGCACGCGACTGCAGTTGACCCGAACGACGCGGATCGGAGTTTGGGCAAGCGGTCAAGGGCGGGAAAAACACTTTACGCATGAGTTAGGAACATTATTTTTTCTACAACCGTATATATGCAGTAAATATATCAACCCATTTTTCAAAAATTATTCCATTTCAACATACATATACAAAACTTTAGCTAACAACTACTAATTATTTTAAATTGATATTAAAGAAACGCAATTTATTGCGTTCTGTAAATTACTTGAAATTGTCAGTGCAGTGGAGTTATTTGGTGTTAACTGGTAAGTAGATGACGTCGATGAGGATAGCATCGGTTGCAGGTCGCATAAAGATGACGATCACGGTGACGGCAACGGTTTTAAGTCATTGGTAGATGGAATAATTTTATTTGATATATTTCGTAAATATTTATTTACCTGTTGTAACAATAGTTATGACTTACGAAGTAAAAAACTATCTAATAAGGTCAAAATTTGCATAATTTTACTTTCAAAACTGAAATAATTGCGGGAAAATGGGTTAAAACGAAAATAGTATATTGTGCAACAAAGGGAAAAGTACTTTCCCCACATGTTGCACACTATACTTTTTCTACAACTGCACAAATTTAAAGAATAAAAGTAAAGTATTTATTTTCATGGTTAGTGAAACAAAAATAACACTTAAGTATCCTATCTCTGAGCTGTTAAATAATGTTATTCAAAATTATAGTTGATGGTGAAATTTGTACAATTTCGTATGGTCAATCCTGGAACGACATTTCTTTTCAGTAAATTCACTGTTATTAGAAACTACCTTTTCGAATTTAAAAACTTCTAATAAATATAATCTGACAGCTTTGTGACAACTAAGTAAGTATTCAAAGATGACAGTGGCATTCTAAGTTTTTGTCGATTTTATTTGATTCTCCATATACATGTATGTGGCGTGGGCAGAGTGCCGTGAGAAATGATATTTCTCACAGTATGAGCAATATTTGGTTTTGAAATACGTCACTTCCCATAGCAGTTGTAGAAAAATACTATATTTCGTCCCATTTTTGCTGTTCATATAATTGGTTTTCCGGTAAGGTAGCGATAAAAATTTAGAAGGTATAATTATTCGATGATTGAACATATTATATATGTTACGCATGAAGATTAACGCTCCTTTGCTCGACACAATGAAAAACAAATACTTGCTAATAAATGTAGATGGCGTGCCGGACAGGGGTGCGTATCAACATTATTTTTAATGCACTTTATTTTCTTTAATACCAAGTTGGGTATGTGAGCGTCAACCTTAAGCCTGATAATTTATTTTGTTTGAAAGCAGCAAGGGTATAGTTTATCTTTAATCCGCGTGGTTTTGGTGGCCAACATGAGGTCTTTTAAATTTTTATTCCACATCTACTTGGTTAAACAATAGATGCGTTCTTTTTTACTGAGATCTCAGATGATCTCAGCTCATATCGGTAAGTGCGCGTTCTTTTCTATTTAGGTACTCACTTCGAAGTGAGCTGAGGTTTTTCCTTTCTCTTCACTGATACTGCATGTGCTATGCGAGGGTATCAGTTAGACTTAAGTCGGAAATTAAGTGGAGGGGATGAAGAGATATTCGATTTATGATTTGTTCCTTTTTTGAAACAATACAATACTAAATCTTTGGTTTCGATTGAATATTGATTTGTTCATCATTTCAGAATAAGGATAATATGTTTTGCTATTTCATCGGAATGAGTAAACAATTTTGTCAAAAAATTTTAAATTCATTTTTCATATTTAAGAAGCTTTTACTCACCATGGTAGTTAGAGGGTCGCATTTATAATAAGTTGCATATACAAGCATACCGCAGTAGGAACACAGTAAAACAATGGTCATTAAACCAAAGAAAAAAACCCATAGTGCTCTATAAAAAGGAACAATTTAAAAAACTTCATATGGATGTAAGAATAAATTATAGAATTTTTCTTGTTATAATATTGTAATAATATTTACTTTTTACTTTCCTTCAAAGATGGCAAAGCCAAATATCTCTGTACCATATTTTGATTCACGCCGGCGCTTTGCAAAGTATACACTCCTCCTCCAATCACCAATGCCCATATGGTATGTCTTGCCGTAGGATCTGGATTAAAGCTAAAGAAAAATAATCAACATATTGAAAGGTGAACAGAATGTCAGGGGAACTAATATTCATTTCTTGTTTTACTGATTTTGACACTATCAAATGCTAAAATTCTATTATTTAAATACGTAACTGAATTCTTGGAAAAATTAATCACATGTTGAATAACTTTTTTATTTTATTTTTAAATTTTATCCTTAAAATCATACACTTTATGTATTTTTTTCCAAAAAATCTCCCTGTCTCATAATCATAGACAATCCGTCAATGTCCACTCCACTCCACACTTCTTTTTGCATTCCAGAAATCTATGAATTATATTTCACAAATTTTAAGCGAATGTATTAAGTCCATTTTCCACGGTGCGAGTTGACGCTGCAACTCGAAAAAGTTGCGTTTTTCTTCGTTGGGCGCGTCGGTCGCACGAACTAGAACCTGCTCTATTTTCGAGCGAGAAGTCGCAGCGACTTGGTAACTTTTCTGGTGGATTTTGTCGCACCGACCCAAAATTTCTATTGGCTGCTCCGCTTTGACATTGCTGTCACTGTCAATCAAGTTGGCAACACGTTACGTTTCCCCTATGCCTGGATTAGTCGCAGACACAAACTATCGATATGCTGATTGTACTTTTTCTTAATGTTTGTAAAAGTTCACTTCTTCTATTATGATGTGAACGTTTCTATTCAACCCTCGTTCTGCCACTCAAAATGAAATAACACTGCATGCCACCCAGGGTACCCACACGCAAATTTTCCGAGGATGAACTAAGTTTACTCAGTATATGCCATCTAAGCCTGCCAAATACGGTCTGAAAGTGTTTTGGTTGTGTGATGCAAGTAATGCTAATCCGCTCAATAATATTCAGCTAAACAAGGTAATACTCGAGAAGTCAATCAGAAAGAACGAGTTGTCAAAGATCTGGTCAGCGATTATAATGGATCTTGCCAAAATATAACCATGAATAGATTTTTCACAACTTTACCTTTGGCGGAGACTCTGTTAACTTGGAAACTTACTATCGTCGGTACATTGAAAAAAAAGTTCATACTTCAAGAAATGAAACCGTCAAGGTCAACAGGCGTTGATGCCATGAGTCAAATGTGTTCGAGGTACTACACCCAACGGCGAACGTGTATATTGTCGCTGGCTTTATTTTTCAACATCCTCGATATTGCAGGGTAGCTGCTTATGTCATCTACTATAAGAATAATAGCACGTTCCACAGACGAAGACTTTTTCTTCGACAATAATTATTATCAGATGAATTAGCAATGGCCATGATCAAAGAGCAAACCCCGAATCAGCCAATAATGCGAAACCACTCTATCAAATTCGCAGTCGAAAGCTTCTTTGAAACGCCAGTAGTGGAGGTGGTACCCAGAACTGACTAACTTCGAGACGCCACTAAGAGAAGTGTTAGATATAAGTAGTTACATTTGTAATGAGCAGCCCATTTGCAAACGCGAAAAGACACAGAAATTCTGCGTTGTGTACGATAAGCCCATATGCGATAAGCTTTTGTTGGACATTTCTAAATGCCTACATTGCAATGAGTACTTTTTAATGTTTTTACATTGACTCAACATTTATTTATTCAAATTCACTTGCTCAATTATTACTTATATTTCACTGCGCAAAAACCAAAAAATTCATTCATTTTTTTTAACGTGCATATCGCAAAATAAAACTTTAGTTATTATATATACAGTATATAAAATCAGGTTAATACGATCCATGTACTAAAACCCAAATACAAAACCTTGAAAGACCTCAAAATCATGCCGTGAGAGTGAAGTAACTGGTGCCTAACGAACAAGCCCGTGTTCTAGTTTGCAAGATATTTCAAAAGCTATACCATCAGACCTAAAACGTTAGTACTTTCCTCTCTCTTATGCCTCCAGAATATCAGCAAATTAACATAATCCAGCATACAATTCCATTTTCTCGAACCCTCCAGCCATCTACGCAAATAAAAAATATCTCCCACCCCACAAACAGCTTGAAGATACCGGTTTTGACCTCCAACAATTCCACTAAACACTTCCTATCACTTATAATAATCCACCAAGGATCAATAATATCCCTTTTATAAACACTGTAACGATCCAATCCCATTTCTCAAGAATACTGAATGGTTATCAACAACACCACTTAATGTACACAGATGCATCCAAATTCACAAAAGGCGTGGAAACAGCAGTTATTTCCTGTGATTTAAAATATAACCTACGGCTACCAGATACCAGCAGCATATTCACTGGAGAACTTACAGCCATAATGCATTTCTTAGTTATTACTGACTTAAGTGTCGTGCAAAGTTTAAAATCCGTCCACTCAAATCACGGAGTCATTCTCAAAATCAAGAACCAACTTTTCAAACTCCAGTCCGATGTCCGATAGTAGGAAAATATATTTCTCATGGGTACCATCACATATCGGTATACAGGGTAACGAAGATGCCGATATCTCAGCTCAAGAGTCAGTCAGCAATAGTCATACCCCAATATTAGAGCTGATACCTCACCAAGACCACAAAGTAACTGTCAAGAATTTTGTTATGGATAAGTGGCAACATAAATGGTACCTTGAGATCCATAACAAAATGCATGAAGTAGTGACAAATGTGAGAGAAACCCCTTCCCTACCGATTTCAAGAGCTGAACAAGTTAAAGCTACCCGACTAAGGGTGAAATTCATAGTCGACACTTGAGGGTCACTCATGTATGTATGTATGTATTTTGGGGTAACTTTAACTGAGATCTAAAAGATCTATTGTGCCCCCTTACTTCTACTCAGTTTCTGAGGAGAGTCTCAGAAACTAGTAGTTCCTTTAGTGTGGGTCACTCATACTCAAACTCAACTTAGTTTGAGTTTAGCTCGAGGCGACTTTTCATATCCACAGTCATTACTCAAGTAATACTTCAATTTGAGTGAAGAAAGTTTAGCATCAATGCTATTATTAAGAACTTTTGGTTGCGTGTGGTTAACAATTGTGATTTATGAACGTCCTTTAACGTTCATCTGACATCTGTTGCATTACATTCATATTCGAATTTGTGTTCTGTTCGTGTATTAGCCCTCTGCAAGTATTTTATTCTCAATTTAGTTCTTTACTGTTCATATAAATTTCTGATTTGCTGCGTAAGTTTATTTTTCAAACGAGTTATTCAATAGATAATTTTGGATTCTTATTTTCAATTTTTATAGTAGATATTATTTCATTAAAGCTCATTATTTCTTAGGAAAATAGAAAACAAAAGAAAACTCTTTTGGTCTAGCGAAAAACTAGCCTTAAGTGAGCTGGTTAGAAAATATTCTTTTATAGAAAATAAAAAAATGATTGTGCTAGCTTAGCTGGAAAGAAAAAGGCATGGGTGTCACTGGCACACGAGTTTAATTCAAGCGTAGAGCATTGTTGCGTCTAAAAATGAATTAATTTAATAATCTTGCTTTTTACTACACCAATGTGATTACTAACCCAGGTGAACCATAAGTAAACATTATCATCATCTTTATAGTTTACAAAACTAATAAAATCATCCATCATACTAATTTCCTTGGAAAATTTGAAAATATAACAGACAAATAACAACCAAACAAAATTTTTATAAGTATCGTAAAATGTGTGAGGTACAAACGTGGTTTATAGGTTAGAAATTTTCACTCGAGTGAGCTGGAATCTGTACTCATATTTCACTCAAGTTACACTCAAACTCAACCTCACTTTTCGCCCGTTAAGTGTCTCTGCATACAATAAGGATGAGTGAAGTATGAGTGAAGTATGAGTGACCCTCAAGTGTCGACTATGAATTTCACCCTAAGTATTGAACGCACAAATGCATAATGAGTAAATAAGACCCGACTCAATGTGCCCATTGTAATGAAAATATATCCATCAAATATATTATTATAGAATGTCCCCAGTTTGCAAACCAGCGAAGACAGCATAGGATCCCCAACACCTTACAGTTAGCTCTCAGAGACCAAATTAACGATTCATTACATTCTCTAAAAACCATTTATATGTATAATTTTTTGTAATTTCATTGTTACCTTTGTAAATACTGAACAGCCAATAACCCTAGTTTTGACGCAATATATGTTAAATAAAAATAAATAAATAATCAGGTTGATCAGCCGGCATAAGGGTCGAAAAGAGTGGATAATTTTGATAAAATCCAGCTGAAATTTTTGTAATAAGTAGTTAAATTTGTTTTCTCTGTTTTGCATTATCGCTCGGTAGTGAGGGCAACACAAAATCCTTGAACATTCTCAAGTTCAAGTTCTCAGTTCTTAACTTTAAAAACGGATTAAAAAAACGGAATAAAGTATAAATATTATTTTCTGAAATATCTACCTGAAACTAAGAGGAGAATTCCCCCAAATACTCCAAAGTGTAAAATTAAAAAGTGTGTACTCACTTAGGTCCTTCAATTCTATCACTCTCCCAATTCCTTCTAAGGACATTTCCAATACCACCAACGTCAATTGTACCTTTAATAACAACCAGAAGTATAGCTCCAACCATTATAATCGTTTGAATGACGTCAGTCCAAACAACTCCCTTAAGACCTCCCTTGAAAAATAAAATCGCCATTGTATTTATCAACAACAACCTTGAATACTCACCATAGAAGTGTATATAATGCAAATAATGCACACCGCTGGTGTTGTGAGATGAACGTTCACACCAGTAACTTGATTGAAAGCTAGTGCTGGTACGTATATCACCAAAGGCAACCAAGCTATCATTCCGATAGCAAATAGAACGGATCCAAAAAGTCGTACGTTCTTATCGAACCGCATTTGGTGGTACTCGTACGTTGAAGTTAGCTTCAGTTGTTGAAATACTGGTAAATATACTGTTCCAAATATTAGGGTCGTTAGGAAAAATCCAATAATGATGTATGTGTACTGGATACCATAGACGTATATTTCCGTAGGTATTCCCAGTAAAGATATACCACTTACCCAACTGTAATAAATTATACATACAGATTGCGTAATTTCTTATGGAACCTTCCTGGATTACACAAGTACGACAACAAAAATATGAGAAAACAGCTTGAAAGAGAGAGAAAGTATAACTGTGTGCGCGCATCGGAGGCGTGTACCCAGGTCTAGGGGATGGCCGAATGTTGATTGTCCTTTACAGAGAAAGGGAGTTCACTAGTAGGTGGTATTCAGAACGGACAATAAACATTCGGCCATCCCCTAGAGCTGGGTAAACGCCTCCGATGCGCGCGCACAGTTATACTTTCTCTCTCTTCCAAGCTATTTTTCTCATATTTTCCTTATCGTACTTGTGTAATCCAGGAACGTTCCATAAGAAATTACGCGATCTGTATATACAGTCAATCTATGAAATTGAGCATTATATATTATACTGTCTAGCCAGTAGGTATTTCCTGATCTGCTCCGCTATATATATAATATGAAATAAGGCACAAGGCACTAGTAATTATATAAAACTTCCTCACTATATATGTGTATAGTTCATAATAAAATTAGCCAATAGAAATTACGAATTGATCACAGTTATCATATGGATAACCGATCGTATGCTTGACCACGTGGTTTAATCACCTCGGTTTTCGGGGGGTCCAATAATGTGTATGGTGATTAATAACCACCTTTATAAATTTCCCCAAAAAGTCAGGAAACGTGTTAAAATCGTAATCGGAATAGCTTCAAGATTAGAAATAACACAAGAGCTTCGGAAATAATCAATTTTTTCCAGACGACGCCATCTGAAAGTCGATTCATTTACATAAAGGATTTTTACCATAAAAAGCCGATGATGTAATTTTTAGTTACTTTCCTGCTTATCAGAATAAATGTTAATTTACCAACCATGAATACAATTTATCCTCAACAGCCAGGGCAATTTACAGCTAACGGGTTGGCAAAACTTCAAGACGTCAAATCATTCCCCAGTTTGTTTTGACGTTTATTGACATTCGATCATCGTCCAATATTTACAAGTTTTTTTGGTGCTTTTAAATTCATTGTTTCTTTAAGATTAAAAAAACAGTTATTTCCATAACTAATTATTTAGGCAAATCTGCAGTGTGTAATTAATAATAAGCCGAAGCAGCTGAACAGTAAATGTCAAGAGATGGTAACATCTTTGTTAAGCTATTTTTAACGAGAATTTCGAAATGGGGGTCCGCTTACTGCTGTAAGCTGTAAGAGGCGTAAGTCATAGTATTCGCTATTTGTATTCATTATTTTTAAGAACTGTCAGCCTGACCTCAGATTGACTTTTCTAGTTTTCGTTAAGTAAAGAAGAAAACTACAGCTTGGCAGCATCACAATATTTTGTTCTGCGACGTCATCGTCTTTTTATCGTAAATAAACTATACCGAATGTTGCGTAGTGGAAGTGACAGTTCCGAACTGCAAAACACTTTCCGGATGCTGGGTAGAGATATATAGGCGAGCGGCGCACCCCTAAAAAGATGCACAAAAAAGCGAGTTG
>CAJUYH010000929.1:0-55202 GCA_910591685.1 Galerucella tenella | reverse complement strand
ATTCCCAAAAAATTAGAAAAAATAATAAGTAATGAACATAGGTACAGAAGAAACATAAATACAGTTCTCCAGTACTTCCAGCAACAACTTAAGATTAAGAGGTACTCATAAAAGGCGGAAATAAACTTGGAAAAGGAAATAAAGTATCGTATTCAACTGAACTACACGTTTTGACGATATGAGATAATTTTCATTAAAAAAACGCCACCCTGCGAAAAAATTATGTAATATACTCACGTGGCGATAAGCGACATAGAAATTGGAATAATTTTCATATTCCTACCTCCCATTAAATAATCTTGAGAGTTTTGATTTTTTCCAAATATTCCAAAAATTAATCCGACAAATAAACATATGCCGAGCATTAGTAGAAATATGACATAGTCTACTACTCCAAATCGTTGCATTGCTCGACCAACGTCTAGCACACCAAGCCTCGATACTGCATCTTGTTCCATATTTTTCTAAAAGAGAATTCAATTGAAAAAAAAACTAAAATTTAATCAGTTTCACCAGTTCTTACATCAAAAATGTTCGTACGATCTTCTTAAACTGTATCTTGTGAAAGTATTAAATGAAAACTTCCTAAAAAATCTTTGAAAACGTTTTTGAACTCCTGTCTTCATCATACATAGTCTTACTATCAGTAGTGTGAAAAAGCATCCGTCTTTGGTAAATTATCTAAATATAGCCACAATAGCAAAGTAAATTGACAAAATTATGCTCAAATTAGACGTAAATCTATTATTAATGCCCCATTTGGCACGTTGGGATGTGTAACAATTCACAACAGTTAACAGTGTCGTAGCCGTAATGCATTGATGCCACTTAAACATTGTTTTGATATCTATGTGAGTGAATAAGTCATTTTCTCTCGGAATTCTCACTTAGATCTGATAAATAATATGTATTTAAATATTTTTTCCTTCCAATCTTCAGGCTGAATGTGTTTTTCTCCCTTTTTGGAATATAAGTCCAAACTTAGCTGTCACAGCCTACCAAGCTCGATAATTTATCAACCCCGTCACTGATGGTACAGAATTGGAATCAAAAACACCCTATATTCAAACAATGGAACAAACATCAATAAATATATGAATTTTTTTTGAATTTTAATAACAGCTTTTGTAGAACGAAATTTTAGTTGGAGTTTTTTTCAGGCATTGTTTAGACCTTGACTAACCCAAGTAACAATGTATGCTGATTATTGATTGAAGAAGCGCTTAAGCGGTTTATTGTTCAGTCTAAAGCTGAATATCGGTATCAAACTTATGTTGAATAAACCCTTGTTAAGCTCTTATTCACCCAAAAGTGGAGGATTTAAACAGCTATTACTGGACATTATGGCTTCCAGTCATGACTGAAGAATAGCTTCTTCAGCTCTTATTCAGTCGTTGTAGTTCTGCCTTTATGTAGATTGTGTAGTGTAGTGTAGCTGATTTAAGTTGCTGACAAAGCTTCTATGCAGCTCTTGTTCAGGCACCTTCAAAGCAAAAAACAAATTAACATGCATTATACATTTTGTTAATTTCTGAATTTTATATTATTTACTCATCTCAACTATCTCAGTTACATGCTATTATAATTGAATTTACAAATATTTTTACTTAATTAACATACATTATACATTTTGTTAATTTCTGAATTTTATATTATTTACTCATCTCAACTACCTCAGTTACATGCTATTATAATTGAATTTACAAATATTTTTACTTACCTTTTTTTCTTCCTTCCTTCGGTGGGGATTGAACATGGGACCCGTGGATTATCATTTAACAATCCATTCATCTTTAGCCTCTGCGCCAAACGAACACATGCTAAATGTTTGCGAATAATGGTATTTATAAATCTATATGGTTCACTAACCTATAACCTGTGTGAGATTGAACAAATGTATTTGAAAACTCACGAGAAATATCTGCGATTATGTGTTTATTGAAAAAAACTTAAAAATTCAATAGACGTTATGAAAAGCCCCCATTAAAAAAAGTCCAAGTTAAGTCCACTGTTACATAAACATATTTTGTTTGTATTAGAAGTACCGAACGTTCAAATAAACTTGATTGAACCTGATGATGAACGGCCACCAGCAGGACCAAGCAGCATTATTAGAGCAACTGATGTCTTCATAAATTCACCAGAACCTGATGAACTGCCACAAGCAGCACCAAGCAACATTATAAATGCAAATGATGTAATGAATGCAAGCTTTATAAATTTGCAAGTCAAGTGACATAATCAAAAACATAACCTAAAAATCGCTGAATGATATACACGACTGCATGCATAAATTCTCATTTCAGCGAATATCAAATGGCTGAAGTAGTATATATTTAAGTATCTATTTTTTGTTCACAGACTTCGTATATTTGAACAATATTTTCAAAATGGGCTGAACTAAAACTTCTTCAGTCTGTGTTGATAAAAGCTGAACAGTGGCTCTTAACTTTACTGAAGAAATATTTATTCAGTGCATATTAAGCTGACTATGAATAGCTGAGCTACAGCTGTTCAGATTTCTGTAAAAGCGCTTAACCAGCTCATGTTCAGCCATTTTAAAATAGCTGAACAATGGAATATTTGATGAGCAGAAAAACGCTTTTTCAGTCTGTATTCAGCTAGTAATAATTAGCTGAACAACACCGGATTAAGTAAGCTGAAGAGATGCTTATTCAACCCAAGTTCAGCTACATAAGCATATTGCTGAACAATATCTTTTAAGTTGGCTGAAGAGGCACTTATTCAGCTTTATGGATACTGCTGTATAATGACATCTATATTGTCTGATTCGGCGCTTATTCAGCTCATTATTCAAGTTAGTAGCTTAATCAGTCTTTAACACCATCAATCAACTACTAATCAGCTTATTGTCTGAACAGATCCAATAAATCAGCGTTCATTGTTACTTGGGAAGCGCAATGTAACAGTGGCAGACAAATAACAAGTCAGAAAATCGTCGACAGAAATGATTAAATGTTGCGGTGCTGTGAAGAAGAAAGGATTGATGGAATCAGAAACATCTGTATCAATATTTCAACTCGTGACATTTGTCGTAATTCGAATAAACTGTTTTATTTCAATAAAAATGGTCGTCGTGCAGTCAATGTTTGGTTAAAATATTAACGGAAGCTTTTTCGAAACTAGTGTTTCGCTAGTCAACTAACAAAGTGCTTGTTAATCTAATGATCTATTGTCGATCAGGTGAGAAACTTTTTTTGATATTTCTGTCATAATCTTTGATAAAAGGAGGATAATACTGGAGGAATTTCTTGAGCCTTAAAACTAGCAACTTTTTTCAAAATGCTTATTGATAATTTAGAAAACTTATTATCAGTATCTTATGTAAGTAAAATAACCCATCAATCATCATAACATCACACGATAAGTCAATAAAACTTGATTTTCAGCTCCTTGTGCCTAGAGTTTTCCGACCTGCTAATTATCTGCTCTCTCTTGAGGCCCAAAGAATATACAGAAAAAAGTTTCTCACGTGTACCTTATCGATTTTTTCCAGGGAATTTTCCTCCAATTTGCCCAGAGTTTTCCGCATAGAGATACTACAAATAGAGGCAACAAGCCAGCTTCGAACCCATCAGCATATAAGAGAGAGATAGAAAGTAGGAGGTTTATGCTGTCTTTCTCTAATAGCGTGTATGCTATATATACACAAACAAAGACAGAAAAACCTTTGACCGTCTGTCTTTTTCTCTCTTTTACTGGAGTTCAGACGGACATTCCCACTTACAGAGCGCCCTATGGCTTGTTGCCTCTATATGTAGTATCTCTATGGTTTTCCGGTCTGTTATCTTTCTGCAGCTGTTACACCGCTCTTAGTCAAGGTCTAACTAAACAATGCCTGAAAAAAATTTCTCGCTTGTACCTTTTCGATGCAGGTTTTTGGGAGGTGAGAAACTGGCAGCCATTTACATATTCGACCCATGCAAACTGGTAGAACAGCCATTTGGTGATGTGTTAATGTTTTCACAATCATTCATAAATTAAATGTCGTGTACTTTATCGGTACTGTTTTATGAAGCAAGCTCTACGACTATTTTGAAGTATTTAATTATAAGTGTAAATATCCAACATTATTTGGAAACATGGAATGAGTTGTAGTTCCTAATCGACAATATTGTGAAGCAGTTTGTGATTTTTCGTCGCCAGTGACGTGTGTTTTGACCAGAGATCTCAGCTCAAAATAACTAATACAGTCTAGTGTAGGGAACAAATTTTTTTCACAACACACAGTTTTAATATTTTCAAGGTATTCACCAATGTTTTCGTTTTCCAAGATGCCGAGGAAACCTAATTCAGAAAATGAGAATTAATTTCACTTTTGACAATTAATTTGAATTATATAGAATTAGCTCAATATAATTGAAGAATTTTCATATTATTTAATTAATCATAAATGAACTCCATGTTTTATATACTTATAATAATTATAGAAGCTCATGTTCAAAAACCGCCGTCACTGGGCACCTTACAAACAAAATAAATATAGTCGAATCACACTTGACGACGATGGAAAGTTATAAACCGGTAGCCCGTGACACGTGTAGGCTTCATTATTTTAAATGGGAGCAGAATAAGGCTACTGCCCAAGACCCAAACTTGCTAATGACTAAATGTCAGCATGTCACTTGCTAAAAATTCTTAAGCAAGTTCTTGGTGAAAATTGACCACTTAATAACTTGATAGAATTTTAGAAAGAAGCTTACCTATTATATGAAGTAAAACAATATTGATCATGTATGCCTATATTATATTTTCAATAAATCACAAAAATAACAACACAAGAATAAAAACTGAATATAATGCATAAAATTTAACAAATAAAATACAGTGATATATGTCAAAATAATGTAATAGTGATATAAATTAATTTGATATATGAAAAATAATATTTCATTATGTACAATAAAGTGATGATTTCACGAATATAGTATTTTGGAAATTGACAATATGAAATACAATATAAAAGGTATGTTTAATGTAAAATTAACCACAGTTCTTCATCTGTAGAGTCATTGTCACTATCTTTCTCATCACTACTTCCCGATTCTTCACCCAAATTAATAATAAAATTGTCCGTTACTTCAAATGGCTCTGCTTCCATAAACTTATCTTCCCACTTTACTGCGTTATCACAACGTTTTTTTCATTCGTCAACACTGAATTCGTCAAAGAAGTTATCACATAATTGATGACCATCTTTAATATTGTGGGAAGAATTCCTTTGTGCCACTTATTATTTTAAAGATGCCCTTACTAACTCAATAGGATTTAAGTCTGGGTGATATGACGGTAATCGTGAAGTACTATGCCCACGCTGCGCTAAGATGTCGTCAATCTCGTATGTTCTAAATGTTGGTTTATGAATTTTAATAATATTATACAACTCAGGCTTCAACATTTTAGTGTCGAAGTAAATATTTTTAGCTCTCAACCAATTTATCATAAGTTCTTTCCTACTATTCGAATTCGGCGCTTTATTTTTTTGAACGTTGTGGTAAGGAGCATTGTCAATTACTAGTACAGATCAGTTTGGATAAGGATAAACTTTTGTCCTTTTGATAAAGGCTTTGTTAATCCTCCATTAGAGTTATCATTCCAACACCAAGCTACGGTATGAGTACTGTGAATATAAGTTTCATCCCTATATATATATCATTGGTCTGTTTTTGTTTCTGTCACTTTTAATGGCTCTCAAAAAGAGACACTCTCAATTCACGAATTTCGTACTTTTTGTTACCTATTATTTATTTAAAATAATGAGGCAAGATAAATTGCAACGGCGACTCAATGTGGAGAGCACCTCAGGTGTGAATTCGGAGACCAAACTAATATCAATTCAGGGAGTAGTCTTTACCGGTTCGCGGGTAATCCTACTTTATTTAAGTTATTAAAGTTATATTGAAGTTAATGAGATAATAAATGTTGCTATAAAGTTAAGGAATATAATTAAAGTTAATCAAGAAAGGTAAGTGGGCGCCACTCTGAATAATATTAGTCGACTCGTTTTTCACCTCACAACTCTCTATCAACAAACCTGGAAATGTTGGAAGGGAAGGAATATGAACAACGTTGTTAAATTTACAAGTTGTATAATGACTTTAAAATTAATATCACAGTAAAATAAAAAAAATGTGGTTGTTTGTTTAAGCAAGTTGTTTACTTTGGTTTACTTTGCTTAATTTTGTACGTGTCTGAGATGTCTCATGGAAACTACTTCGTCCGGAAAATTGGCAGGTACAAAGTCTCAGATACAAAGTTTCAGGTACTAAGTTCCAGGTACAAAGTCTCAGGTACTAAGTTCCAGGTACAAACTTCCAGGTACTAAGTTCCAGGTACAAACTTCCAGGTACAAAGTGCTACCAAAAATACAGTGTATCAGCAATAGTTACATTTTTAATAATAAAAATTCAGGATATCTGCAGTAGGTAATTCGTTTTACAATTGTTTAAAAAATACATTTAAGAACGTGGTTCATAAAAAAAATATCCTGTATTTTACTATTAAAAAAAACAAAAGAAGCAATAAAAAAATGTGATATGATATTATTAAGGAAATCTTATTTATTTCCATTCATCAAAGAAATCAAAGAAACAATATCTAAATAACATAAAAACTCAATTTTACTACTTATTTCAATCACAGAAGGCGATAAAAAAAATGTAATGAAAAAAATGTATTCCGGAAATATAATATCCTAAGTTGGTAATTAGATTGAATTAATTAATTAACTAAATATACATATTTTAAAGACTTCAACTATATACATGTGAACCTTTTATCAACTGTATAAGAAAAACTAGAAAAAGAAAAAGAACAAGATATCATTGTATGTGTGTATCTGGCGCTTATCACTAGGAGGGAAAAATATAAAAGCAAAAATCAGAAATGAAAAGCATATACGTAAATGCAACTTACCATTCACATTGAATGCACTTTAGGAACAAAAAAGTTTGAGGTAAACCTCTTACAATAACTTGAAAATTTCAACCTTATCGGTTCATGGTTCACAGGAGAAAGAAAGCTTACTCTTACCACTCGCTATTAAATTGAACCATGCGATGAGCAATCGACATACGTTACATATTCCTTTCCTGTTCACATGCTCCGCTTCGAGAAAGAATTTACATATTCGTAGTGTGTTCTTAATTTCTCTCTCTCTATAAGAAAGAAGAATTGAAATATTTGACCAATATCAGTGTATACTGATCCTCACCAACGGAGATTATCCGTCGCACATTAAATGTAAAAATTTGCCTTTCAGCGGTGATCGGTGCTATAGGTTCTCGACGAGAATCACATGTTGGTAAGGAAAAAGGACTGGCCACTCGCCGTCCGGTAAATGTTCAAATATTTCAATGATAGTGGCCAAATATAACGTTACATTTTCCATTAAAAGTTTTCGGTTAGTCTTTGTTTTTCTCTAACGAAAGCCCATTGATTTTACAACTTTCCGAAGAGAATCAATTTCAACAGTGTATCCTGCATCTTTGAATTTTCTTGAAATGTTTGGCATTGTCGGCACAATTTTATCAACAGTGAAAGTATTAAGAATTATTCTGCGTAACAAACCCTTATCAGCAGCGTCTAAAGATGTTTTAGGTTTATCCCTTGTTTTAGTTTTCTTTGGTGAAGTAAAAGATGACCTGGCACCAGCATCAATTTGGCGTTTCTCTTCGATAATTCGTCGAATACTTCTTCCAGAAGCACACGTTGCACTAACCACTCGGTCATATAACCTATCAAGTGGAATGTTGAGTTTCCCTGATTGTTTTTCTTCCTCCATATATGCGAACACATTGGCGATCACTACACGAGTTTGAGCGTTTAGAATACGTTTATGTAATTTACTCTTAAACTCCATCGCTAGCTGAATCCGGCACTGTACTATTATGTTTAATACTTGACGTACAATACTGACACTGGAGCTTCAAGCCGGCACGAATTTCGTGCGCATTTGGTAGGTGTTACTTCTCACCGGCCATGGCTCGGTCTGTTCACTGTAAACTTAAAATTATTTTTTTGTCCTGATCAAGCTGGAGCATACAACAACGAATGCGTCGAAGTTGTAGAAGTCTATCAACAACTTCATATTTACACTAGTGACGTATCTGTAATATAAGTTGCATAGTCACAGAACATGTTTATTTTCATTTTATTATTTCAATTTGAAGACACAACTTAAGGTGATTACAGTTTTGGATGACCCATGTGTCACTTATTTATATTAATTTAAAAAAAGAGTCATAAGAGAGGTCAACTACTGTTAACGAGTAAAAATTTTGAGCAATTTTGAAGAACTAAGGTATGTATGCCTTCAAGTATTGATAATCAACTGATTATTCAACAGTATTCCCATCGTGGCTTAAAATTTAATGCGCTAATAATTAATAAGATCAATTCACAAGAAATATATAATCGTGAGCCGAGTTGCAATAACCGTGAAATGTAGCAGCTACTATAACTGTAAGCTATGGATTACTTAGGTTCTGTAAAGAGAGGCAAACTATGAATTTTTGTTATTACTTTACCATTATACGTTGAAAACCTAATCCACTTATTGTTCGGTTTTTTCTTAATATGAAATTACCGAAAAAATGAATGGCATCTATTAGTTTATTGTTCCGGAAATCAATAAATTTCAATCCTTTAACAGTGGCAACCACTGATTTAACCCAAAAAACATTGGATATTGAGTATTTGAAGAGTATTCGAAAATTTTTACTTATGTATCAATCGGCACCCATAAGTTAATTGACCTTAATCATAAATTTCACATCATATTTGGAAAATTATTAACAACTGAAGTCCCTATGTAATGTTCTTTAACCTATCTAATGTTAAATCGCAATTGGATCGCCATGTAATGGTTGTTGTTAATTAGAAACACGTCTTTCATATCATTTATGGTTTTACCACAGTATATAAACCAACCAGTAGTGTATCTCTCATAAATTTCATTCATAAATTGCCAGAGCTTTTGATAACCTTGAACGGATCGTTTTACGATTCATTTTACCATAGTCGTAGGTGCATAAGTTTTAAAATGACTTGAACGTGTTAAATGTTTTTTCTTAAATATTGTAGAACAGTACACTGATGAGTTAATAAAACAATAGTCTTATACAAAATATTTATTGGTTTTTCCATATTACAATTTTCATTTGATTATGATTTTTGAAATTTTTATTGTCAAATTTTAATGTGTAATATAGTCGTACCGTGAAGAAAAGTTTTATTAAATATTTTATTGGAAAATCAACACAAGGATGTACAAACTCTGTTGTTTGACTAATATTTATAAGTGATTCAACAATATTATATTCCGTAGCAACTTTCTCAAAATTGATTTGGAATAGTATTTCTAATAATGAGATGTATTGTACAAAATTTTCATGCGGCATATTCAAGTTTCCAAAAGTATACTTATTCGTATTTTCATAAGCTCTAAGGTAACTGTATAAAGACTAATCGTCTAAATTCTGATACGCTTGTGAATACGTCTCACATACGCTGCATGTATGGAATTGGAATAGCCTTTTTTAAAAGAAGTCTTCTTTGATGATGTTGCATAATCATATCTGGTTCAAAATGAGCACCACATAAACGATGACTACTATTGAATAGAGTTTCTATTTTTGGTATCAAGTCAGGCCTATCGCATGCTTCGAGCCAAACTTTAGCTCTGAAACAAAAACAACAAATTAAATCAATGCATGGAACTAAGGCTCATAAATGTAATATGAAGATCAAATAATAAAGTATTATACATTTCGTATGAAAATACAAACAGTTTCTCACCTTTCTGAATCCTTTGGAAAACGGTAAAATTTTTCATCACAATTATAATATTTATTGTTACATCCACGAACTACACACACTACCCAATTTCTTCTTTTTAATGGTATCCATTGCAAAAAAATGCTTATAAACTATTAAAATAATACCGAAAAGCCGTAAAAATATAAGCTGTAATAAATAATTCTATTCGCAAATTCACCACTTGCACTTTGGTTGGATCGCAGCACAGCACTGGCCGCCGGATGATATAGTCATCCGAACGACGTTGTAGGTCACAGGAAGCTCGGCAGTGTGACGTCACGAGATAACATACTGGTTCGTTCATATACTGTGGTTTTACTTCAACCTTTGCATTATAAAATATATTCATTCGATCTTCAATCACTAATCAGACCATTATACCATAATACCATTGTACGAGGAGAACTACACATTCTTCATATAAATGTCTTCATTTCGTTCGCAAACCAGATTCATTGGCAAATTAGGCATATTTTCAATATTCTGTAAGATCATAAAAGTAGTTCTTCCCAATTATAGGGCTTATACAGTGTGGAAACCACTTATGGAATAAAATTCTTCACGTCAACTTTTGAATTGAGTTGTGCGTTATGTAAACATAAGTTTAAATGTACAGGGTGATTCACGCAAGTATGCCATAGTCGGTGTTTTTTTTTAATGAAACACCCTGTATATTTGCATATTTTTGAAATCCTCTTAATGAACCGATTCCAACAAACTCTATAATGTATGGTCAATTATGAATTATACAGGGTGAAATTTTAAAATTAATAATTTATTACACTTGAAATATTGGTATTTTTTTAAATTAGCTAAATATGGATTTATCAAAAATCTAAACTAACTAATTATTAGACGTATTTGTATATTAAACAAAACCTGCTACTCCCATGAATTTTATCATAAATACCTAAAAATTGCCTAAAACCGGTGATTAATATGGATTGTTTTCTATTCTGTTAGTTGTTGATGTGTTGACAATTTATACTGAAAAAGTAAAATCTTTGTCAAACACTCTTTCCTTGTCGACATAACGATGAAATATTTAACTGAGACTCACCGAATTGAGATTTTAATGATTATCGGGTACGGGGATAACTGCAGAATTCAAGTTGAAGTGGCAAACTTATTTAATCACAGGTATTGCCTAATATTTCACAAAGTACTGTGTCTAAAATTCATGCACAATTTAGAGTACTTGGACATATCAAACCATTGAAAAGAAAACCACACTTCGTTGAAGATGATGTGAAAGTGGATATTATGTTAAGTGTCGAAGAGAATCCAACTTCAAGTACACGTCAAATTGCCCGTGAAAATAATGTTAGTCATACAACTGTTCTAAGATGTCTCCATAAAGAAAAACTTCATCTCTACAAATTAACTTTTGTGCCGGAGTTAACAGAAGACGATCCAGATCGTAGAATGGATTTCTGCGGAAGATTGATGAATAAACTGAACAGAAATGAGATAGCTCTTGGTACCATTCTTTTTTCTGACGAATCAACATTCACATTGAATGGAGAGGTACACCGACAGAACTGTAGATATTGGTCAACAGAGAATCCTAATTGGATGCGTCAGTACCCTCAAAAGGTGAACGTTTGGGCCGGTATCATAGGCGACCATATTATTGGTCCTATATTTATAGATGGAAATTTGACAGCTGAAAAATATTTAAATATGATTAGAAATGAAGTTATTCCTGCGTTGGCAAACTTATATCTCAACGCAATAGATCCTAGCTTACCGAATGATAATGTTTGGTTCCAGCAAGACGGGGCAACACCCCATTATGCTTTAATGGTAAGAACTTATTTGGATGAAATTTTTCCCAATAAATGGATTGGACGAAAAGGTACTAGTGAGTGGCCAGCTAGATCGCTAGACCTTACGCCGTTAGATTTTTTTCTGTTGGGCTATCTCAAGAACAAAGTATATGCAACACAACCAACTAGCATTGTAGACCTCAAAGACAGGATAACTACAGAAATACGGAATATTTCACCTCAAACTTTGAACAAAGTTAAGGAGGAGTGTGCTATTGCCAACAACTAGGTGGAGAACATTTTGAGCATTTATTTTAATGTATTAAAATCAAATACATCAGTATTATATGTATTTGTTTAATAACTGTAAAAATAAAAATTTCACCCTGTATAATTCATAATTGACCATACATTATTTAGTTTGTTGGAATCGGTTCATTAAGAGGATTTCAAAAATATGCAAATGTACAGGGTGTTTCATTAAAAAAAAAACACCGACTATGGCATACTTGCGTGAATCACCCTGTTCATTTACATTTATGTTTACATAACGCACAACTCAATTCAAAAGTTGACGTGTCCCGGCATTTTTTATAATTATTCAAACTAATGACATAAAGAATTTTCTTCCATAAGTGGTTTCCACACTGTATATATACAGGGTGGGGCAAACTTCTGACATCGGAGGATTACATCGTTGTGGTGATAGATAGAACTTTATAGTTTTGTGTGAGCTTATACAGTTACTGAAGGCACATTTTGAAAATACTTTCGATTCTACAGGGTGTTCCAAAACCACGTAGCAGTACAAACTTACATTTTTTTAAATGGAACGTACTATATTTTGTTTAAGAATCGAAAAGATCTCACCGAGAGCGTTACAAAAATATAGCACTCTAATATATTATAAGGTTGTTTTACAAAGATATGGCCAATTATTAGCAAAAAAGACCTCCTCTTTAACACTCTGCAGAACAGTAAATTAAAATAAATCAACAGGTCTTTGTGTTCAAATGTCATACACACATCATTGGCTGTGCTCAGTATTAATTACTTTTTTTATCGGTGGCTTCTTTAATACAGGGTGAAACAAAACGCAAATCAAGCAATATCTCAAAATTTTTGAATGAGTCACGTTCAAGAATTGTTATTATAGGCTTGTTTGAGAATGGGCGAAACATAATCAAGCCATATTTTTGATTATATCAAATGGGCTACTATCAAAATAGTATCTACTAATAAATGTCAAAGAAATATTGCTGTATTCTTCGTTTGTGTTTAGGAAGTTGATTCAAACACAATAGTTAACTTGTGGTTCCAACAAGATGGAGCATCTGTGTACCAGAAATTTTACCGAAAGGTGGATAGGACGTGGTGGACCAATTTCGTGGCCTCCTCGATCTCCAGATCTCACACCGATGGATTTCTTTTTATGGGGATACATCAAGCAACTTGTGTATCAAACGTAACGCATTTTCCACAATAACTCCAGCTATGTTGGAAAGAGTAAGATCCTCGTTTTTGAAAAGAATTGTATGGAAGTAAATCATCGCCATTTTGAACACTTAGCATAAACTACTATACTTTTTATAGTATGTCAATGTTCATTTATGTAAATGTGAGTGTTCTTATAATGTTGGTTTTCATAATTGTTAGTTTTTCAAAAATAGAAAAAGTTGGAAAATGAATTACAAGCTTGCATTTTACATAACTAAGATATACTGTTTGTGGTGACTTGAGTAATTATTTCGTAAAGACTACAAACTGCTTTTATATTCATCAGTACCTACTATAATGACATTAGCCTACATTAGCCTAAATTTTTCAATTAAATCTAAATTATTGGATAAAAAACAACAAAAATCTGGTATAAAGATTTATTTACATAAAATATTCATAAGAAATAGCATCAACAGAAAATAATTAAATCATGGGTATTCAACCTTTCATTTCAACAATGGTTTTTTCGCTTGGTTCATCAGTTTCCTAAAAAATAATAATAAAAATTGCTTTGTTCATTCTCCGCGTTCAGATACTATAATATTATTCTCAAACAATATCTTGGGCGAAGAGAAATGAACAATATCAAAGGACTATGTTTCTATCTTATGGAAAATAGAAGACCACTCAAATGCGGATATTTTGATACCAGCTTATTCGTCTTGAAAAATAGAACATTTGATAACATTGCGCCAATGTTGTGACTTTTATAATTAACTCACAATCAACGATATTAATTTTAAAATCGCTTACGGAGATTGTATGAGTAAGACAGAGAGAAAATACGTAAACAAACCTGTATTACAGATTCCACCTGATTCCACCAAGTGAGGAGATGAGAAATGAATGAATAAAACCAGACAGGGTTGAACCGACCTAATTTTGTGATAATTTTTATGTTTTTTCTTTGTAGTATTTTGTAGTGTAGTTGTTGGCATCGGTAACTCTTGAAAAAAATAGGATATGGATGCGGAAAAGATTTTTTTTTATTGGTGAACCATTTTACCTATTTAAAGCACGCCTCAGCGTGTTTAAATCGAACTTTTTAGCACGCGCGTGTTTTAAAGTTACCGTGGCAACATCAACAACTCGAGAAACGAAGTCTGAATCTATGGTCTAAATCATGTCTAAATGTCAATTTTTTTATTATTGATCTGACAGGAGTAGTTTGTAACGTCAAAACTTTTATTCGAACGATATTTAACAATGTCAAATTTATAAATTAAAATGGAAAGTGCCGTTGGTATTGTTTGAAATATTAATATTTCCATTTTTCAAATCTTAGGAAATGGTATTTAAATTAATACTATTGACATTCACAGAACTCAATAAGGTTGAACTTCCATCAAAATACAAATTAGATTTCCATTTCTTGTTGTTGTAGTAGTTATAGACCGGTATTTATAATTTCAAAGTGCACCAATAAAAAAAAATATCGTAAAGTATTCGTGGATAACTGGTCTTTAAAACACTTGCTCTAATTCGAGCACTCCGGCTTCGCCGTCGTGCTCCAAAAATCGCGCGTGTTTTAAAGACCTTAATATCCACTTATACTTTAATATTTAATATTTAATTTTATATGCTAGATGTTAAATGTCTATTAACTGTTAATACAAAAATGCTTGTGAAATGTGTGTAGGTAATGAACCCGACGTAAAGGGTGATACTAAAAGATAATGTATAATTCTTAGAGTATCCCCTCTTACGCGCTCCACCTTCCCCCCACAGGCATCGCCTGAGGACCTCATTACCTTCTATCCGCGAAGTGTAGCTGAAAAAAAATTTCTATTGGCCTAAGCCGGTTTTTAGTTTTTATATTTTTTTGGTAGGTAAAGTCACCTTTTTGTTTTATTAAATTTTTTTGGATGGCCGAAGCCGGGTTTTGTTTAATTTTTATATTTATTCGATAGCCGAAGCCGCAATACGTAAACATGTCCACAAAATTATTTTTACTTAAGTTTGTCATAAGTTTAAAGTCCTTATCATCAAAATTGTCTTCAGAGTCAAATTGAGTTTTTACAGCATCAGAGGAATAGTAATGACGAACTCTATGTTAACAAACGTAACGCTGCATTTTCTTAGTTTTTAAATACTTGACTTTAAAAAATCTCTAAACTGAGTACGCACACTTCTAGCACACAGAGCGATTATTTATTAAAACTGGTCATTTGTAGTTAAAACTTGTTAGTCTACAATTAGATGGATACGCCCTTTTTTTTTCATACTCCCATTACCTGTCGGGGATCTGTTAGGTATAAATATTTGCAATCTATAATCTATCATATCTTTATACAACTGAAAAATATAATCCTATTATTTTGTTATATAATCCTATTATTTTGTTTCGACGAAACGGATATTCATCGTATGTACAACTATATTCACAAGTCCGACTCTGTTTCACCGCAGCAGGTGGTGTCCTATTGAATGGTTAGATTTTGTGGGTTTATTAATTCCCCCCACAGGCATCGCCTGAGGACCTCATTACCTTCTATCCGCGAAGTGTAGCTGAAAAAAAAATTTCTATTGCCCTAAGCCGGTTTTTGGTTCTTATATTTTTTTGGTAGGTAAAGTCACCTTTTTGTTTTATTAAATTTTTGTGGATGGCCGAAGCCGGGTTTTGTTTAATTTTTATATTTATTCGATAGCCGAAGCCGCAATACGTAAACATGTCCACAATATAATCCTATTATTTTGTTTCGACGAAACGGATATTCATCATATGTACAAGTCCGACTCTGTTTCACCGCAGCAGGTGGTGTCCTATTGAATGGTTAGATTTTGTGGGTTTATTAATTAAATTACAACATTTGCGCAATGTTATCAAATGTTCTATTTTTCAAGACGAATAATTTGGTATCAAAATAACCGATTTGAGTGGTCTTTTATTTCCCATAAGCTGGAAGCATAGACCTTTTGGACGAAGTTGAATCATGTAGGGATGTTGTGGAAGTGGAATCTACATAGGAAATTAAAAGAAAATGTTATGTGTAAATTTGAAATAAAAATAAAGGGTTAATTTTCCAGATGAAAAGATATTCGCTAAAAAGCCACCAAATTGGGCACATTGGAAACTTTATAGCAATGGAAATAGAAGTGAAGAGAAGAAATTAAGAAAACATATAGGCAATTTTTTCCTGTGCTGTAGGATATTTTGAATCAATAGAAAATACTTCTTGGAGACCTGAAGCGCCTATAGATCATTCCAGAATGATGTAACTGACAGGTCAGCTATATTGTTCTGGTTCGTCCTGTCATCTTCTATTTAGTGTTCGTTGTTTACTGGTAAACAACGAATGATCTATTTACGCTCAATGTGATTGTCTATGAGAAAATTATTTTATTTTAAATATCATTTGCATATGGGAAATGACCGTATACTCTTGAATTTTTCATTAAATAACAAAAATATCTGTATCTATGTATCTACATTTATAAGTCTATGGTATCTACCTATCTATCTATCTATCTATCTATCCAGTTAGACTTCAAATAAAAAGGAGTTATCCAAATTATCTGAAGTACCATCATTTTATTGTATTTTAATTGATATCTCTGTGTACCTGAATCTGCTGCACTTGAATTTCTTTGAAATCGCACATAACTCCTCTGCAAATTGCTCTTTTTCTTCGTCTGATATTTTAATTATTATTTAATTCAATTCTGAAACTGATCTGACTCCTCGAAATTTGAGTCTAGATACAGCACTGACTGCAAGTGTCCACTGCAAGATAGTTCCACTATCTACCTGTCAATAGGAGACAACTCGGTCCTCACAAAAATGTACCTGATGGCTCCTCCGCTCGTGCTTTCACCGTCAAAAGGTGATCACTAATTAATCAAAAGCCATAATTCTAATTTCACGAAAAGAAATACAATCTATTTTTTGAAGAATTGCATAATTTTTTTGAAACACTTACGTTTCCAGGAGGTCCGAAAGCGTAAGTAATACCATCGAATGGTTGGTTGGAAAACTTTCTCGGCTTTATTAGTCTTCTTATAAAAGGTGCCAATAATTTTGGATCGACATCTCTCGGATCTGTAGGCTTAGTTAATAAACTCACCACTAATCCTACAAACATCGCTACAAACGTTCCTATCATACAATAATATAAGTAGGATAATCTGTATATCATAAATTGTTCGCTAAAAAATTCAAGCAGGTTATAATGGTAGGTATACCATTGTTAGATTTATTTATTTTTTGCACTTACTCTGTGTGAGTGATATTATTCAATTGTACTTCAATAGGCGTGAAAAAGTAATGACAACCTTCTGTGGAAACAGGTTTTTCGTCGAAAACTAAATCTCCGGACGCAATTAAACTTTGGGTCGTTAAACAATACCAGCACATGAAAATTAAAGATGCGATTCCGCCACATAGTGCACCCTAAAAGACATTAGGATTGTATTTAAAAAAATGATCATAGTATCAGGAGGACCAATAAACCATTCTCCTGACATAATATCAGAAACTATCCAACTCATTAGAACTTTTGAGAACAAAATTTCCTTGTAAAGGCTAATTAAAAATAATTTCTTGAGATAACTTCAAAGGTTTCTAGCTTTTGACCACCCATGAATTCCTGAAACTATGGTTTCGATGAACCGATCTCAACGGAATTAATCTCATTCGAAAAAATGCAGATGAAACAACATCGACTATAAAACAATTGCATTTAGTTTCAATTGTCTTTTTCGAATGAAAAATAACAGCTGCTTCAATACCAGCTATGGATATACTATTTATTGCGTTTCTAATGCTAAGCGACGGTTTCATAATCATTTTTAAGACTTCAGACCAAAAAGCATCCAAATTACGGAAGTTTTTTGAGGCAGGGGTATAATTGACATTTCCTGACGCTGTCTCACGTTTTAGGTGTGGGTGAAAACATTTTATGACCTTTTGTATTACAAACTCGCAAATTGAGTATGACGAGACACTACAGAAACAGACATTTGGATATATTCGGGGCTCAATAAATACTACTTATACCTCTGCAGAATGTGACCTTTTTCACCTATTGTTTTTAAAGAAGTCAATTATTTTTTCGCATTGTTTTAAGCGAAAAATTTTACGTAAGAGAATAGGGCACGATTATAAAATCTTACGGTATCTTACGTTGAGATAGAAGGGTTGAAAAACCAAGGGAAATTGTCTTACAAAATTGGGGTACGGCTCCCAAAATAAATTGACTTGTCACAATATGAACAAACTTATTTCGAAATTAATATACTCAGTAAATTACATTCACATACATGTATTACATCTTTAATAGTGTCTGTCAAGTGACCCAATGATATTTTGAAGGAAACGACGATATTTATGTTTTTGAAATATTTCAATAACTAACAAAGCCGACAACTGTACACATTTAATGCCAATACGACATCATTTGGCTTGTACAAATAGCTGTGTATTAAAAGCTACTTGCGTATTAATCAAAAAGTGATTAACATTATAGGGATGGAGTCATACAGCAAATGTAGCAATTATTGTTAGCCCTAAGATGTCATGCATTCTATAATGTGTTCCTCTAGTTTTAACAGCCTAAGTTATCATCAGTATTGAAAACCGAGCCCTATCACCACTGGTTCACACGAATTTCTACATATAAATGGTCAACCAAGCAATAGAACATCAAAATAGTGAGTTTATCACAAAAGTCCTAGCAGAAAACGGACTGTGGCATCTTAAAATATTGGACAATTCGGAAAACTGGAAAATTCGTGACTCATCCAAAATTTCATATCTTCTGCGTTTTTCAAGTGATAGCGTTGAAACTTTGGGCACTATAAGTCATTAGTATGCCTTTATGTGAGCGAAGAGCAGGTACCGTGGGACAATTACTTTTGTTGCTATTGCAATTGCAATTTTTAATGCCATATCTTGCAGTAGGTCAGAATATAGATAGTCCCATTTTTAATTTGAAATGGTTCTGAAAAATACAGATACTTATAGAGAAGCAAAATGTATACTTTCGATTTGTGATAAAATACAGCGAAGTGGGTAAAAAACCCTTGGGAATACGGTCGAAAATGACAGAGCGCTGTTGTCCGGCATATGCACTCTTTGCATTTGATTATTCGATTGACTCAATCTTTTGCATTTATTCAATCGATTATTGGTTATGATTGCCAGACCTTTCAAATGAAGTACGACTTGATACCTGGAGCCATTTGAAAAAATTAAGGGGATCTCCAGTAGGGAGGGGGTGAATCTGACGTTTATGACATTAGCGCTAAAAAATGCCCCCTCAAGTTAAAAGTTGACGAGGTTCGGCATTTCTTCCCAATATGTCGCATTTCTGGAATATTAAGGGTGGGACCTTTTTAAATTAACACAGTGTAGGTATATATGGTTGGATGTCCGAAAAAGCTTAAGCTGAAAGCTGAAGTGTGGCCCCATTGGGTAGTTGACTTGACAATCAAATGATTTCGAATAATTTGAGGCCTGGTTTTTTCATGTTGCACTAACGTACGAAATAGCTGTTAGCCACGTTACTCCAGTGGTAACTTTTAATCGGCGAAAAAATATTAACCTTTTCTTCACCCTAGTTGGTTTGGACTTTGGATAGAGATAGGTCTTGGCTTACATGCAGTTTTTCTTGGGACCGTCCAGCCAAACTATAGTAGGAAATTAGTTAGGACGTGAAAAAACCGGGCCCGAATTTTAAAAGTTCGTGGCAACTCTTTAAATAGTTGTAAAAAAATCATCAAAATGCAAACTGCAAGGAATTCAGGTCTTACCATTGAATTAACCCAAGGCAACAAAATGCCCATTGCTGATACTCCTAAAGATGGACCATTACCAATAGATCCGATGCTCATAGATAACTAAAAAGTACATGTAAATATATAAATACTGGGAGTGGAAACTATTTATATTTTGTAAATCAGCTATTGGAAGTAGAAAAAATGTTTATATGAAAGTCGAAAACGGTGTTCCGCTTAGCCCAGATGCTACCAAACTTTCCTATTTCTTTTTCCATGTGTGTCATATTACTATATCCTAAACCATATGGATAAAAATGTAACTTTCATAAAGAACGTTAAAATTATTATTTTAATAGTATATTGTGTCACAAGGACAGAAAATGAGCTTCAGCAGCACGAGAGCATTAGCAGCTGATAGTTAAGAGATGCTAAACCGTTTCCTGCATGTGTGACACACAACTGTTTTTCGCCTACCGAATAAACAAAAAAATAGGGAAATACAATAAAACACTTTGACAAACACTGGCATTTAACTAAAAAATTCACGTGAAACGTCGAAGTAATCTAGTGACAGATGGTGAAAAACTCAAATTTCTTGGGAAATTAAACCACAATATTTTTTATATTTCTATTTCAACGTTTCGGTCGAATTTTTTCGTAGTGTCACATAGGTACCGGAAGACTCAATTATTCATGATAACGTTAGCAACCGAAAAGTTGAAATAAAAATATGAAAAGTATTGTGGTTTAGGAGGCACTTTTTAATTGCCATTGACATTCTCCATATGGGTCTCCACGCAGTAAGAGTATGTACAGTTCCTCAAGACTCACCCTTTGTACGCTGTAAGCTAAAACATACTTTTATTTCATCTTCAATATCGTTTTCATTGCGTCATATCATTGACTGAGCATACATTACAATTTTTTTTTCCTATTTTTATGTTTTACTCGGTTCAAGGTCCAATCTCTATCAAATTATTCACCTTGTAACTGAATTTAATGCAAAAATAATCATTGGACAAAATACATAGGTACACACTTCCAAATTGTGTTACCAATTCAATAGTTGGTAAATAAAAGAATCAGCCTGTATTAACAAATCTCTCAATTTCCAATAACCAAAGCTACTAACTATCAGCCAAATATAGTTAGTCATATTGCATATTTTTCTTTCAACTTATTTTCGGTAATTTTTGTACAGTACCTGTAAAACTGTACCCAATTTTTCAACAACAAACACCAATCCAATGCATACAGCTCCAGTGATAATAACGGTAGATTTCATTATGTAAAAGCTTTGTTTTTCAGTCAATTTAGTACTGAAGAAAGGTTTATAGAAATCTTCAAGTACAATTGCTGCCATGGCGTTCAATCCTGTAGACAAAGAGCTGTAAAATATGAAAAACACTATTTTTTCCAAAAACTAAACGTTCACTGAGATAATTTTTCATTTGACGCTTCGTTATTTTGAACAATTCACTTATAGTGTTATTTTTTTTCCAAGATTATGAACATGGTAAAAACCACATCACAGCTGTTTTTATCTGATCTTATAATTACCTGAGAGCAGCACTGAAAATTCCTGCCACAAATATTCCTGGAATACCAGGAAAATCACCCAAAATCTCCATTACTAATAATGGCAATAGCTGGTCTCTCTTTTTTGCCAACTAAAAAAAATAAGTAGTACATAGTTTTTTTCCATTTTTTCGGTTTTCCTGTACTTCACTTTTCTCATGCACGTATGGCATGTCGATTTGTTTTGTTTTATTTACTCACCTTGGTTGTTAGCGGATCACATTGAGTGTACGTAGCATATATCAACATGCCGCAATATGAGCAAAACGCCATTAATAGTGTAATTCCCATGAAAAATACCCATAGGGCTCTGAAAAAATACAGTACAACAATTTTACAACAATTCAAACGAATCATATCATAACCTTACTTTTTAGAATGTCCTAAAGACGGTAGTGATAGATATCTCTGTATCATATTTTGGTTGACACCAGTCGTTTGTACTTTTAAAAACGTCCCTCCAATAACTAACGCCCATATTGTATGCCTCGATAAAGGATCTAAATCGAAACTTAAAATTATTTTATTTTATTACATTTAATTCACTCACTTACTTTGGTCCTTCTATTCTGCCACTGTCCCAGTTGCGTTTGAAAACTGTACCGAATCCACCAGCGTCGATCGTACCTTTAATCATAACCAAAATTAATGCTCCAAACATCAGTAGAAGCTGAATTACGTCCGTCCATACCACTCCTTTTAGACCGCCCTGTAAATTCGATTTTCATCAAACCAAATATTGATATCTCAGATCTACAGATACAGAAATATCTAAGATGGGGTTTTGTCAGTCGTAAAGGCGCTATTTCATACCAAGGTTTCCACTCATTTGGGGGAATTTTGTAACATTTTGCCTTTTTAACCCTTAAGTACTCACACACCGTCTCGGAGACGGTACTGTACTGCTGGCCATACGATATCTCCCCACCACCGCACTTTTAAACGTCGGCCTGTTATGTAATTTCAGTACCCGTAGATACAAGTTAGAGGTCGGAAGGACAACTTGCGGAAGTGCGTAGTACTTAATATTTCGACGCAAACAACTGTCTATAAGTCTGTTAGACGGAGTGTTAGTGTTAACGTAATTTTTTGATTATTTGTGGGCAATGGATCAAGAGCCCAGTAGCTAAAAACGAGTGAGGTATGGAGATCCAAATTATGAGGATACTTTTCGAAATTGGTTTGATGAGGCTGGCAGCGATAATAGTGACGTAGATTCAGAATACGAAGAAAATTTGGCTATACAGAGCGATCATGACTCGGAATCAGAATTTGAAGGTAGGTAACAAATATTTACAAGTATTATCAAATTGTGTGTACCTATGTATATTTTGTTACAGGTGATGAGAATATGGATGAGAATGGTGACGAGATTGAGAGCGAAGGGGATGACAGTGGAGAAGAAAATGAGAGTGAAGAAGGTGAACTAAAGTCAAATTATTACTATGGAAAAAACCGGTTCGAATGGTCCAAAGTACCTGTTACCTCAAATAGAGGACGACGACCACAGCACAACATTGTGTTGCAGTTACCCGGCTTACGACAAAAAGCGAAAGATATTGGAGATCCTGTTGACCCCTTTTCAGTTTGGAAGCTTTTGTTCAGTGATGATATTTGTGAAACAGTTCTAAGATGGACAAATGTCAGAATAGAAAGAGAGCGGGCTAAATATAAAAAACAAAATTCACCAACGCTCAGGAACCTCGATATAACTGAACTTAACGCTTTTATGTGATTTTTAGCATTTACATCCGTGTTCAAATCTAACAATGAAAATTTAGATGCAATATTTGCCACCAACCGAACTGGTAGGGAGATTATAAGGTGCATCATGTCCAAACAAAGATGTGCTTTTCTTCTAGCATGTTTGAGGTTTGACGATCCAGAAACCAGAGAGGTGAGAAAAGCAGTAAATCCAGCCGCCCCAGTTTCAGAAATTTTCGATATTCTTATCAAAAACTGTCAGACGTGTTATTCCTTAGGTAAGTCAGCAAGTATGGATGAAATGCTAGTAGGATTCAGAGGACGGTGCCGTTTTAAAATGTATATACCAAATAAGCCTGTGAAATATGGTATAAAGATTATGTGTTGCACCGATGCCAGAACCAACTATCTCTTGAATGCTTATATTTATACAGGTAAAGGTTCTGATGGCAAAGGACTGCCAAAAGAAGAAAATAAATTCAAAATACCTACACAGGCCGTATTGCGACTCACAAAACCACTGTTTGAATCAAATAGATCAGTTACTTTTGATAACTGGTTCACGTCCATTGAGTTGGTACTAGCCATGGAACAAAGAGGATTAACTTGTATTGGTACTCTGAAGAAAAACAAAAAAGAAATTCCTGCTATATTCTTACCAAAAAGAAAGCGTGAGGTAGGAACAACCTTATACGGATATTATCACTTTGGTTTCGTACACAACAAGAATCAATAAGGCTGTCCTTTTGCTATCGTCTTCTCACCACCATGCCAGTGTTGACCCACTAACTAACAAGCCCGATATCATTGCTGATTACAACTCCACTAAGGGTGGTGTCGATACGTTAGATGAGAAATGTAGCATGCTAGGTAGTTGTAGTCGTCGAACCCGCCGCTGGTCTATGGCAGTATGTTTTAGACTCTGATATCAGCACAGTGAATGCATATATATACTTTATGAATCATACAAAAATAATAATCACCTAAAACGATCAAAATTTATTGAGAAATTAGCATTTCATCTTGTGGAACCTCATCTCAAAAGAAGACTAGAAAGCACATTTCTACCAAGAAAGCTAAAATTGAGCCTATGTGAAATTTTAGGCATTGAAGAGGTAAACCAACCCTTGGAAATGCGAGTTGAAAAATTAGAAAAAAGAAAAGACTGCTCACAATGTCATTACAAAAAGAAAAGAAGAACGGCTTATGTTTGCTACCATTGCCAAAGACCAATCTGTTTGGAGTGCGCAAAAAAAGTGTGCAAAGATTGCACCGAACAAGTCCAACTTTAGGCGTTGCAATTTTTTTAATCGTTTGCTTGTTTTCTGTTTTTTTTTTCAGCCAGATATATATTTTTTTATATCCTTCATATTATAAAAATAAATGTTTTTTGATTCTCTTGTTGTTATTTTTCTATCATTCACTAATTATTCAGGGTATGTCAAAAAATCATAAATTGAACTTCTATTTCATACTATTAAAATATGTTCGTCTAAATAAGCATTACATAGACTTTTCTTATAGTTATAATGATAATGAATCATTCCATGTTAAAAAAGTTTGGTTAGATGAAAAAAAAAATTGTTTTTAACTCGTCTCTCAGACGGTCTGTTAATGTGAGCGTAACTGATTCAGTGTGTTAGTACTTAAGGGTTTTGGATAAAATGACTTTATGGAAGACAGTGGCGACAATAGGAAAACCGGTTTTTGATTTGTTGGCAGATTGGCAGTCAATTCAGATTACATGGCAAGCAATTTAGCAAAGAATTTGGTCAGCTAGTCAGTTTTGTATTGTCTATTCAATGGTAAACAGTGTTGGTCGATTTTATTCGTGTATTTAATATACAGGGTGTGGCGCGAAAAGTTTTTATGAAAAGTAACAGTGAATGCAATTATGTACCCCTAACGAATCTGAAATTATGAGCATTACGAGTTTTGAATGACGCCGAGTTCAAATGGCTCTACTTCCGGTATAACGAGAAGTAGACGTCAGTTTTCTCATTTTAAATAGAACCCAATAGTTTTTATTCCATTTTTGAATTCTAAATAATATTTGTGAACAATGTAAAAGATCAGAATTTTCGGAATATTTCGATTTTTTATAATTTTGAAAAAATCCTAGCTCACATCGAAAGCAAGTGACGTGAAATTGCAACCAACATGTCCTCTAACTGCGAACCAAATTGGAAAAACTTGACAAAAGCCTATGGGCTTGGAACAATAAAGTAGTATTACAGTTTCCTATAATATTGTCGTATTTAATAAAGCGTGTTACCATAGGGTATTAAAATATACGTAATCATATGTGTAATTTTCACATTATGAGGAAGCGACAAAAAAAAACGGACACTTAGTGCGGCATTTTTTTATATCGCATGACAGTGCGTTTGTTGGTCAGATACCGCCCACAAAAATAAATGCACATTTCCAGACGTGTCGCTGCTTGTCGCGTAATCGAACGTTGATATTTTCATTCGAAAGTAGTTGAAAAATGTGTCTTCATGTTGTCTCCATTTCTGAAAATAGTGTAAAAAGCTCCTTCGACGTATCTTACTTGCAAAAGTGGATGTCCAGTAACGTCGATTCACTCGATTATTACATCTAGCAATAATTTCACGTTTCCTTCGCCTTCGATGTAGCAATGCCAATAAAATAATTCGTCTTCTATTATACATGCTGCAAATACACTCAACTAACTGCGAAGATCACCTGGACAACACTGCGCACAATGTTTTATTTTTAAATCGTTGTAGAAAAAATTGTAACCGATACCAGATGTCACAAACGGAAAATCGCATCGCAGTCGCACCGTCTGAAAAAGCACTTGGAGTACATATATACCTTGTACTGATGAGCCGCAAATACGCCGAAACTGGTCTACCTGTTATGTTGTCCTCTCCAATTACAAGCCAGAATGGTTGGTGTTAAATATTTTGTAGATATACCAGCCCCGTTTGACTTTGCAGTATAATTCAATATGAGTCGGGGATAAAAATTCCGAGAAGTAGTTGTTTCTTCTTAGTCGAGCTGTTTTTGAAAAATATTTTTCAAAACTCAATGAAGCGTTAGGATAATTATAATTATTTAGCGTTATCTATCAAAACAAAATCGCCTTTCTCCAAAATAAACACTCCTGTGTATATCAAATGAACAAAACCATGTTTTTATTTGCCGATCCATCTGTCATGAGGAACTGTTGATGTAATTTATCTGTTACTTCACATAGATAATGTGCTCCGGCTCCAGCATACTGGTACCCACATTGATTGTCTTACAGGAAGGGTAAAGTCTTCAAGTGAAAGAGAAAAATAAAATCTAGATACATCTGGACATTTAAATTGTTCCCCAATTATACTTTCCAAAACATTAACACTTCATCAATCTTGGCTGTGAGTTTTTCTAATAATTTGGGGAAGCTTTATTAGAAAATAATTCTGAAAAATCCTGGATCTTGCCGAAGTTTTGATCTAACCCACTAACAAAACCGCAATCGTTCCTTAAAATCCATGTATTTCAGATCTTGGTGCATTTGTATTTTGTACGAATGATAATGATGATGTTTTAGTATTCGTCCAAGAAGCCTTTACCCAAATCAGGAATACTTTGGATATTCTGTTACTTCCAAAATAACCGATAAATAATTGTCAATGTGAATAGCACGTTTGGGGATAACTGGTGGTTTATACACCACATTTCTAGTTTTGTTGAATCGAGTAAGCAATTTTCCAAAACTCTTTCTATCTGGAACGCGTCGTGTTGATCAAAAATAATTTTTACCAATACACAGTTATTGTCGGATTCTCACAAAACAAAAGTTATGTCAATGAATTGATTTGTAGTAAAATTCTTTATTATTTAACGCACAAAGCTTAAAGCAAATGGACCATCAAAAATGAACTCAGCAAACCATCTTTTAATCGTTGCTTTTGATGGAGCAGAGTCCATATAACACTTTTCAAGCCATTGCTCCGCCTGAACGGTATTTTTTCCCATCAAGAAGCAGTGTAAAATTTTTTTTGATCCATTGTTTTGAAAATAAAAGTAACGCCACGCTTAGAACAATAACTCACAAACTGATGAATATTATTATAATATGAATTTTGACAGCTGTCTTTTGAAGCTTAGTACCAACTGAAAACCAGGCGCCACCTATGTGTCAGGCCGGAACTTGAAGCCCATATAGATATTTCATATTTTTGTTGTAAAAATGTAATTATTGATTTTATTTCAAAATTCAAAATTTAAATATGGTTATTTGAATTTGTAGATAATTATATTAATATAACAATAGCTCATTTTCTGATAATTTGTCATCTACCATACTTTATTACAAGCAATCATTTCGTTGTTTCGTTCTTTCTTAAATTAAATTGTATATTTAGGATAGAAAAAAAATTAAACTTGCGTGTTATCTTTAATCACAACTATTTTTTATGAGAATCCTTCAAATAATTTATGTTATTATGTATTTATGTTCCAATTGTTAAGTTTTATCATAGATATCCTCTAAAATTATATAAATTTGATTTTAAATTCTGTTTCCAATTTCGCCCCATAACGGTGGACCTACTAGTATGTAAATAATTTCTGGGCTTTTGTAGGCCACTATTATGAAAAAAATTTAAAATTCTAAGCTGTATTCGAGGCCTCTGACTGGTGATGCCAAACGTATCATTCTGGTTTCAAAGCAGCTCAAATCATGAGTACAAGATTTAATATAAAAAAAGAACAAAATAGAAGTTCGCTAGTGTTAGGTCGTCCACCACCACAAATAAGAGTGAATAATGTAGAGTATTAACAATCATTTCCAAAGAATAATAGCTTATTGTTTTACAATATTCAGAAATCAAAAACGTTCTATAATGTACACATTGATTTTAATAGAACAAAATGTAAAATAATTTAGATATATAGGTTAGAATCGGTAAATAATCTCTTCAAACCATTGTTCCTGAGATTATAGTTTGAAATTTGAAACACTGTTAATAGTTATTTAACCAACAAGTGTATTAATGAGGGTCATTAACAATCGAGATAATTTAACGCACGAGCAGAGCCCGTTAATGTTCGAGATTGTTAATTGCCCTTTTAATACTCGTGTTAGTTACAAAGCTTTTCCGTCGTCTGTATATTGTATTCGTTTCTCTCAATATTTAAAAACTAAAACTATTTGTTTCATACGTCAAAAATTAAAATCTATGTCTGGTTGCTTACACCACAGGTACTAATTGTCAATATGAATAATATTACAAATAATGTATAAGATGTGCGTTGGGTTGCCTGCAGAAAATCGTTGAGTAATGTAGGTAAATCATACATTAATGGGTGTCATTAATGTATGATTTTGTCTTATTTTGAGAACGTTAATAGCATATGTTAAATACACTGTCGACGGAAATAGTTATTTTCCTAACAAGTGCGGAAAGTGATACTTTCCCGCACGCGACTGCAGTTGACCCGAACGACGCAAAGCGGAGTTCGGGCAAGCGGTCAAGGGCGGGAAAGACACTTTACGCATGAGTTAGGAACATTATTTTTTCTACGACCGTATATACAAAAAAGTATATCAACCCATTTCTCAAAATTTATTTTATTTTAACATACATATAAAAAACTTAAGCCAAAAACTATTATTATTATTATCAGTTATTATTATAAATATTAATATTAGAAACACAATTTGTTGCATTCTGTGAATTACTTAAAATTGCCGGTCCAGTGGAGTTATTTGGTGTTTACTGGTGAGTGAATGACGTTGATGAGGATGGCATCGTTTGCAGGTCACATAAAGATGACGATGAAGGTGACGGCAACAATTTTAAGTCATTTGTAGATAAAAGAATTTCATTTGATATATTTTTCTTATATGAAACCCGGGTGGTTTCATAGTTGTTTTGTGACACTACTTTAAAGAATTTACAAGGTTATTGTTAGCCGGTAGCCCGTACCGCCGCCAATGGTACAAATAGATGTACTTCAGATCACCTTAGCAAGTACAAGCAAGTCCAGTCAGTCGTTCACGTAAATAGATAGTTAGTTGTTGTTGAACCACTGTGCGCCTTGCTAATATTAAGTTATATTGCTTATTGTGTATTTATGTTATTAATAGTTCAATTCTACAGAATATATATATTATTTATTTATAACATCAGAAGTGGTCGAGCCCTTAATTCACCGGTAAACCATATATTTTTGTAATAATAGTGAAACAAAAACAAAACAACTTTTTCTTTGTTTGTTCGACAAAATGGATGAACAAAGCAATTCTGTGGGATCGACGTTGGAAAACTTACTACGTGATTTCTTAGAACGAGTGGATGTTCGCTCAAATGTGCCCTTACCATCGTCCAGTGTTCCTATTACGTTACCGAAGTTTGTTCCTGGTCAAAATGACCCTGAACAATGGACAAAGGAAATTTCCGATTTGGCGGCAGATATAGGATGGAATGATAGTACCATCATGATGCACATATCAGGTAGTTTTGAGGGCGAGGCAGGTGAGTGGTTTAATTGTTGGAGCCCAACGGATATTCGTTCTTGGGCAAATTTAAAATCAGATTTAATTGAAAGTTTTTCGGGCACAGTAAATTTTGGTAAATTAATACACGAAGCTATTACTTTCAATGATGAAGAATGTCCAACATATGGGCATTATGCTAGACTGAAGCTACAAAAAATCAATTTGCTGAAAATAGCTTTGTCTCAATCGCAAATTATTAGTTTAATTTGTTTCGGTATTAAAGATAGTACATTGCAAGCACAAATAATGCAAGCCGGTCATTTGTCTGTTACTTCTTTGATGGCGCATTTATCTCGCATTCAGTCAAAGCCTAATTTTACTATTAAAATAAATAAAGGTAAACAAATGTTCACTCGTAATCACCCCGAAAAACAAACTTTTCCGGTGAATAGTGATATAAAATGTTTCAAATGTGGTCAACAGGGCCACCCTAGATTTTTACGTCCTCTGAAGCATCAAACCCTTAAACGTGAAAGAAATGATTCTGCACCGTCTACAAGTAATAAATGTGATTATTGTCATAAAGCAGGTCATACTATAGATAATTGTTTTGCAAGGAAGAAACGTACAAAGACGATTAACATTTTCGGTTCGCAGACTACGGAAAATGAAGCAAATTTAAAACTGTACCCTCTTAACATTAATGATAAAATGTATAACGTTTTACTGGACACAGGCGCTGAAGTGTCCCAAAAGAGAGAAAATTTGATTGAACAAATGAATTCATTAGCATTAAACAAAACGATGGTTATTAGAGGTGTTGGAAATAGTTCATTTTTTTCAAAACAAATTATTAAGGTACCTAACTGTAATGTTGAATGACTCAAAATTTTCACATAATTTACACATTGTTCCGAACGAATTTATTCCTTGTGATATCATAATTGGACTGGACTTTTTAGCTACTCCCGGAATTACTTTAAAATATGAGTTAAATCAACCAACTTTGAAATTCCTATTTTAGTAAAGCGACAACTAGCCCCGAGTCCCGTTATCATTCCTATGAGCTGGAAACTCTGGCGGTCGTGTATGCCTTAAAACATTTCAGACACTATTTTGTCGGAGTGCCATTCAAATTGGTCACAGATTGTAATGCTCTAAAAAGTTCTCAACATAAACGTGAACTTTTACCACGAGTAAGTCGATGGTGGGTTTATCTTCAAGATTTTGAATTTACAATCGAACATAAATCTGGTAATCAAATGGCGTATGTTGATTATTTGAGTCGTAACCCGCCAAAACCTATTCAAACTAATGATAAAAAAATTGTTGAATCAATTCATGTTTCTAATATAATTTGTGCAGATGACGAATCAGATAATCAAAGCCGAATGCCTTCAGGTTGATTGCTTGTACAACAAGGTACCGATAGTGAAACAATTGAGTTGAAAGAAAAATTGTTAAACGGTGAATTAGATAAAAATCAATTTTGCATTATTGGTAACACCCTATGTCATTTGGGTGAAATTAATTCTGAGAAAGTCACTCAATATTTTGTACCTAAGAATGCCAGATATTCTTTACTCAAAGAATACCACGATGGACAATATCATATTGGAATAGACAAAACCATTTTAAGTATAGCTTCGCATTTTTGGTTTCCTGGAATGCACCAATTTGTTAAAAAGTATGTCGATTCATGTTTAACCTGCCTCGCCCGAAAACGTCTCCCAAGAAAAGCACTTTTCGATGTCCATTCCATTCCGAAGGTTGATATCCCCTTCCATACAATTCACATTGACTGTTTGGGTCCCCTACCGAAAACCGAAGACGATTTCACCCATGTTTTTGTTGCAGTCGATGCCTTTTCTAAATACACGTTTCTTTATGCAGTTAAAAGCTTAAAAACTGGAGACATAGCTGAATGTATACAGGACATAGTGTTTTTAGTCGGTACTCCATGTAGAATTATCAGCGATAATGGCACATCCTTAAAAGCCGTTCAAAATCATGATTTCCTGATTGAATGGAATATTGAATGGCATTTCATAACACCTTATGTCCATCAAGCTAACGGACAAGTGGAGGTTTATATGCGTTTCATTGCAAATTTACTAAGAGTACAGGCTGAAGTTACATCCAATTGGAGTTCCATGGTATCCCGCATACAACTGGTTATCAATTCAACAGTGCACAAAACAACCAAACGAACTCCACTCCAAGTACTGTTTGGTTGCGATAATCGACTCCCTGAAATCACACGTGTTATTGACAATGCGTCCGATGATAAGCTTCCTTTAGTCGAAATACAGCATGAAAAATGGAGGCAGTTTGTTAAAAGACGTCTTATCGAAAACGCAACCGCTCAAGAGAAGTATTCCAAGAGAAAATCCTCTACAATAAAATCCTTTGTTGTCGGCGATTAGGTGTTACTTTCCAGAGAAGCGACAAAGCCAAGAAAATTAGAATCTGGATGGTTGGGCCCGTACAAAATTACGAAAGTATTGCCGTATAACCGTTACGAGCTGCGTAAAGTTGACGATGTAGCCGAATCCATCCGCACAACAGTTGCCGTACCAAGTCAAATGAGACTTTGGACCAAGGAATGGACACCGGATGATTGTGCGGATATTTTGGAAAGCTACATTATAGGGGAACAGGTAATTTTTATTTTATCTCTTCAATAGTGTTAGCGTTTATTAAATATTCAGCTTGGGTTGTCTGGCTTTGGAAGCCTGGGCCTTCTGGCTGGTGACGCTTGGACCGTCTCTGTATTGAGACGCTGGTCTTCTGGCGTGTGTTAAATATTCAGCTTAGGTTGTCTGGCTTTAGAAGCCTGGGCCTTCTGGCTGGTGACGCTTGGACCGTCTCTGTACTGAGACTCTGGTCTTCTGGCGTATGGTGAAGTATAATTTCATATTTGATTATTTTTTTTTCTCAGCCCACTCAAGATGTTCCTTGTTTAGTTGGGGCTAATGACAGAAAAAGTCAGGATGAGAACGAGCTGAAAGGAAATGAAGCAGTTGGCCCGAGAACGTCCCAATTTCAGGATGGCCGTGTTAGCCGGTAGCCCGTACCGCCGCCAATGGTACAAATAGATGTACTTCAGATCACCTTAGCAAGTACAAGCAAGTCCAGTCAGTCGTTCACGTAAATAGATAGTTAGTTGTTGTTGAACCACTGTGCGCCTTGCTAATATTAAGTTATATTGCTTATTGTGTATTTATGTTATTAATAGTTCAATTCTACAGAATATATATATTATTTATTTATAACAGTTATATCAAAATATTTTCATCATTTTATATTTTCAGAAAATTAAAAATGCAACAAAAAGCTTGAAAACATGTTGATTTTTATTTGATGGATTATTTATTCACCTGGTGTAAGAATAGTTATAACTTCCGAAGTAAAAAACTATCTAATAAGGTCAAAATTTGCATAATTTTACTTTCCCGCACTAGTGCGGGAAAGTGACACTTTCAAAACTAAAATGCGTGCGGGAAAGTGGGTTAAAGCGCACGGTAGTAGAAAAACTATATTTATCGCATAAACATTTGTTTAGTTACTTACCAGAGAAGTGTAAAATATGCAAAATACACATACGGTCGGAGTAATTAGATGGACATTCACGCCTGTTACTGGAAAATAAATTCAAAAACACCATTTAGTGTAAAAATTCTAAGTATCAAGTGTCAAAAACGTTACTTTAGTCACGAGATTTTTGAAGTAACAGTGGAATGTCTTATGATACGAGATACGAGTGACTGAAGACATTTTTGACACTAGGTGCTTGCTATACTTTTTCTACGCCCGCAGTAAAAAAATAGTAATTTTCGTTTACGTCAGGTTATGTTTGAGCGACCAGGGGTCGCGACGCAAAAGATCTGACCGTTATGCGTTACGTTACGCTACGTTATGTTACGTTGCTTCGTGCCTTGCTTGCGTGCTTGTGCTCTCTCCTAAGTCTCTCTCTCGTTTACGAAGCAGCGATTCATATGCTCCGGCCGGGATTCGAACCCGGGCCGCCCGCGTGGAAGGCGAGCATTCTACCACTGAACCACCGACGCTATATTAAAATTCTATGCAAAACTGGTATTCGAAGTGCTGGTGATCTACTTGAATTTGTTCGGATAAATTTTTACTATTATTTCCATAATTTTTTTGCGCAATTGATCTTTTTTGTTTATTTACAGTATCGATTGTCAAAATGACATGAGGATTAAGGGGTCTAGCACATTTACTTTTCGAAATACAGGGTGTTGAAATTTTGAAAACTTGTATGTTTCAATTCGATAACTTTAAAATGGATGGATAAATTGATTTGACATTTGGCAGGTTGTTTTTAAATGTGAAAGGGCATATTTTGATAGAAATAGTAGTTTGTGCAACTAGTGTGGATATGATGGCCATATCGCACGAGGACAAAGTTTGAGCACGACGCCGTAGGCGGAGTGCTCAATCGTTCAAGTGCGATATGGACAATCCACACGAGTCGAGCAGCATATTTTTTCTACGACCCACTTAAGAAAAAATCTGGAAAATAAAAATTTCTATAAACTGTAATATAACTTCAAATTGAAAATTTAACAATTCAATTTCATGTTTCCACTAATTTTTTTGTGGTAAACGTACAGTTCTTGAATGTCCAATTTGTATAATGCTACGGTTTCCCTTTTTAAATATACGATGCTGTTATAAGTAGATGTTGCCAGTCGGACTCCCTCATGAAGGGTACCGTACCATTATTTGTAATAATGAATATTCTGCTAAATATTTCAAACCTATACCTGTTGTCGTTATTAATATCAAGCAGAATAATTATTTAAAAATAAAATTAACAATAAAAAAAAACTTACTCACGGGGAATCGAACCCGGGTCTACCGCGTGAGAGTCTGGTATGCTTACTCCTCGACCACCAAAGAATATGCAAATCGTTTATCTATAACTTCAAATGTATTACATAATTTTTGCTTAAAAGGAACTAAAGTTCCTACCGCGTGTCCGCGACACGTTCTACCTTTTTTTAAGATAGACAGACATTTAATTCTTCATTTTACTTTTTATAACAAAGTGATTAACAAAACTAAAACCAGATAAAATAATAAGTTTGACATAAACGACAAATTAAAAATCAACGAACTGTCATTACTCGACAATATATCGGAACAACAAATAACGAAATCAAGGTAGATTGTATTATAGAAGAACGATTTGAAAAATAAAAAAAATGGACGTCAGGGACCGGCAAAAGCTTTTTCGTGCAACCGGACGCAAAACAAGCATTTTGCAGCCGCAACAGAGGCCGCAAAATGATATTTTGCGGCCGTTACCCAGAGAATGATATTTTGCGGCCGTTACCCAGAGTGACGGCCGACAAAAATTTTTACGGCCGTTTACTAGCGTCCATTTTCCGGTCTTGATCGGCAAAACGTTATTTTCTGGACGAAAAAAGTTCATTACTGTCGAGATGTTAGCTATGATCTCGAGACAGGAATGAAACTTCCTACCGAGGTTTGTATACTATTTTATTTACAACCATCATAGGTATTCCGATCAAAATTAATAAATCATTGTTTCGTTCTGAACACACTTGAAATATCACATTTAACAACTATCACCAATATAAATAAATGACAGATAAAGTCGGATGGATATTAAGTTCGTGAATAATAAATTGAAAATTGAAAAATGTCCTACGATGAAGAATTGATGGATTGTACCCATCCAGAAAAAGGTATTAAAATATCTGTCACTGTATTATATTTTTAAATATAAAAGATATTCTTATAGAATAGATGAGAAAAATATTAACGATCACAATATTGTAGAGAGCGTGAAGTGAGGTCGGGCAATAAGGGCGGGAAGTAGAGGTGTGTAATATGATACTTTCTAACCTTCAATGACGTTAGAAATGACAGCACTGCATATTTAGTTGTAAATAAAAGAAAATACTTCATGGTGATTCCATAAAATTTTCTAAAAGGTGTGAATATTTAAAATTCTTGCTTCTATCGAATCAAATTTACTTTACCTATTGGAATATTACTTATTTTACTGAATAACAATTAGTATACATTCTCAATCAAAATCCACTGCTTTATGTATCCTATTTCACTGGAAATTATAACAGATATAAACAAGTTTTTTTCTTCATCTTACCTTGGTTAAAGGCTAGTGCAGGTACGTATATGACCAAAGGTAGCCATGATAACATTTTGATCGTAAACAGAAGGGAGCCAAATAATCGAACTGCTTTATTAAACCTTCTTTCATGGTACTAGAACATAAAAATAACAATGGTAAGAAAGGAAGCTGATTCTGGTAGCAATACATCATTAGATGTTTGGTGTTATCTTTCTGTTTCTGAACATGACACTCGTAAGCTCCATTATTTCGAATGTAAGCCGTTTATACTATGGAGTTTCATATGAAAAATAATTGTGTACTTGGATATATACCGTGGGTACTACTTTCCATCCGAAAATAATATGGCATACAAATACAAATATAAGTGTTGATGAGAGAGAGGCGAGGGTCGAAAATTGATGAAAAGGTGACAAGAGACAATTAACTTATGTGTGCCGAAGAGAGTTTAGATTTTTTTACACTAAAAACATCAGTGGCGATACTTCATTTGCTATTAATTTTCCAAAGTGATGTGAAAGTTATAATTGAAAATAATTAATGGATTTCGTTTGATATACAGGGTGTTTCCAAATTCATGCGACAAAATTCAGATGATTGTTCGAATGAAATTAAGATGGGTCTATCCCATAACAAAATGTCCTCAGCCCACCCTTTTCTGAGATATCACCCTTAAAAGGTGGTGACACAAAATCACAAAACTGAGTATACATATTTCAAAAACTTAAATATTCATACACAAAAAAACTATCAAGAAACGCGTTTTATTAACAACATTTCCAATATAAGCGAAAAAACGCGCTATCCCAATAAAAACCGTTCCTGGAACGTGCACTTCACTGGATTCCATTTCTAGTAGACTATCATATCGTTGGAATGTCAAAAAATGAAATATTTCATTTCACATTTTGCCACAGATATGATCTACTATGAATGGACCTTAATAAAAATTTGATAACAAAATTTTGCAGTCTTAAACTTCAAAATAATTTTTGATTGTCTAGTTGTCAAATTTTTTCTGTTGTGTCAGTTAGGGATAAAAAATTACTTAATTTCTACTTATTTTTTCTTGACAACGGTAGCTGGAACGCTACCGAAACGTTGAAGTAAAGAATTTAAAAATATTGTGGTTTAATTTCCCAAAAAATTAAAAAAATAGTGGTGACTAAAATTGAGTTTTTTTTTTTTTCTAAAGTTTCAGTAAAGCTAGAAACTTGAAATTCTGTTATTTTCGTGCACTCGACCAACCACGGGTATTTTTATAATATTCCTGTTACATTATACGGGGGTGAAATCATGCTTTATTTCATATCAACACTTTTGTTCGAGATGAAATTTTATGAAATAAAATTTAACTTAAAATCCCGGTCTTAATTAAAAAAATGTTCTCGAATTTTTTCCCAAAGCCAATAGCTGCAGCAAAAAAAATACCATAACTTATGATTTTTTTTTAAATTGAGTGGAAAACAATTAAAATGTAATATGTAATACATTTCATAATAAATGCTGGAAATGCACGAAAAATACAGAATTTCAAGTTTCTAGCTTCACTGAAATTTTGGAAAAAAAATTCAATTTCAGCCTACACCTCTTAATAAGAGTGATATCTGTTGAGATTAAATCTTGGATCAAATGAATGCATAAGTCAAAGTAAACCTGCGCTAAGAGTTTTAACAGGGATGTTAACGGGACATTGTCGCCCGAATGGGCACCTGAAAAAGCTCAAAATAGCGGAGGAAGAAGAATATAGATTTTGTGGCATGTAAGAAGAAACCTCCATCCACATACTTTCTAACTGCACAGCACTTCAGAATGCTAAGGCACAACACCTGGAAGATTACTGGATAGAAGAGGAATATTTACCCTAGTTGAAGTTTGCAGATATCCTAAAATTACTTCGGGAAATAGGACTAAAGGAGTTACTAGTTTCTGAGACTCTCATCAGAAGTTAAGTAGAGGTAGGGAGGCACAATAGATCTTTTAGGTATCAGTGAATGTCACCCTAAATACATAAATACATACATACAAGTTTGATATCTCGGTAATGGGTGTGCTGAGGAAATTTTTTTATAGTAAAGACCTATATATCTTATTTCATAAGAGCAATCACTTCCTGAATTTTATCGCATGAATTTAGAAGCACCTTGTATATGAGTAATATCTAGTACTATAAATTTTCATTCCTCGTTCATTAGCCCTAAGTATCACTTGGTTTTGTATGCCACATTGTTTTCGGATGAAAAGTAGTACCCAAGGAATGCATCCTAATACACAGCATCCATAAGTTAATTATTCCAGCTTCGTTTTTCAATGTTCTCTGTAGCGTTGATTATCCAGCTTGGTTCTTGAGGAATGGCTTTATTCTACTTGTTTTTCACATGAAACTCGATGATGATAACGGTATCCATTCAAAATAATGAAGCGTACAAGTGTACAAGTGTCATGGGCTACAGGTTTATTGTAGTGAATGTATTCAAATACAAGACATGCTTACTATTGAAATTATTAACGTTAATATTTATTTACATACAAACCTCGTATGTTGAAGTAAGTTGTAGATCCTGGAAAACCGGTAAAAATATGTAGCTCATGAGTAATGCTGACATTAAGTAACCTCCCAGAATATAACTGTATTGTATTCCATAGACATACACTTCTGTCGGTATCCCTAATAATGATATTCCGCTCACAGAACTAAAAATTCAATATTATTCAAAATCGGTGCAAAAATCAGAAATCCATAAATAAATATGTATGAATATGTAAGTATGCATGATTTTTTTGGAACTTTAGTTCTTTACGTCAGGTTATGTTTGAGCGACCGGGGGTCGCGACGCAAAAGATCTGACTCTTACGTTACGTTACGTTATAATATTACGTTGCTTCGTTATGTGCCTTACTTGCGTGCGTGTGCTCTCTCCTGAGTCTCTCTCTCGTTTACGAAGCAGCGATTCATATGCTTCGGCCGGGAATCGAACTCGGGCCGCCCGCGTGGAAGGCGAGCATTCTACCACTGAACCACCGATGCTACATTAAAATTCTATGCAAAGCTGGTATTCGCAGTGCTGGTGATCTACTTGAATTTGTTCGGATACATTTTTTCTATTATTTCCATAATTTTTTTTGCGCGATTGATCTTTTTTGTTTATTTACAGCATCGGTTGTCAGGACGGTAGGTTGTGTTTACTGGTCTCTAAGTTTAACACGTTGGTAAGTGATTTACTTACCGTTCAAACGTCGAAAAGTAATAAATAGCATAAAAACAATTTCACCAAAATTCAAAATATATTTTGAACTGATCGAGAAGTATAAATGTCACTTTTGACATTTCGTTCATTTCGAAGAAATTCAAAATTATTTTATTCGGAATTTATTTCAATACGATCGCGCAAAAAATGGTATACCTTAGCATCTCGAACGTTAAGGGTAATTACAACGTTTGCATCTAGATTTCTCTCGTAAAATTGGACAAAATGATATGAGGATTAAGGGGTCTAGCACATTTACTTCTCGAAATACAGGGTGTTGAAATTTTGAGAACTTGAATGTTTAATTCGATAACTTCAAAATGGATGGATAAATTGATTTGACATTTGGCAGCTTGTTTTTAAATGTAAAAGGGCATATTTGGATAGAAATAGTAGTTTGTGCAACTAGTGTGGATATGATGGCCATATCGCACGAGTGCTCAATCGTTCAAGTGCGATATGGACAATCCACACGAGTCGAACAGCATATTTTTTCTACGACCCACTTAAAAATCTGGAAAATAAAAATGTCTATAAACTGTAATATAACTTCAAATTGAAAGTTTAACAATTCAATTTCATGTTTGCACTAATTTTTTTGTGGTAAACGTACAGTTCTTGAATGCCAAATTTGTATAATACTACGGTTTCCCTTTTTAAATATACGAATCTGTTATAAGTAGATGTTACCAGTCGGACTCCCTCATGAAGGGTACCGTACCATTATTTATAATAATGAATATTCTGCTAAATATTTCAAACGTCTACCTGTTGTCGTTATTAATATCAAGCAGAATAATTATTTAAAAATAAAATTAACATAAAAAAAAACTTCTTCACGGGGAATCGAACGCGGGTCTACCGCGTGAGAGTCTGGTTTGCTTACTACACGACCACCGAGGAATATGCAAATTGTTTATCTATAACGTCAGATGTATTACATAATTTTTGCTTAAAAGGAACTAAAGTTCCTACCGTGTGTCCCGCGACACGTTCTACCTTTTTTTAAACCTAACTATGTCATTTTGAGACCATGGAATTTTAATAGTTTCCTGTGATCTATAAGGAAGGAATTATTTTTTTTTATTGGTGAACCATTTTACCTATTTGAAGCACGCCTCAGCGTGTTTAAATCGAACTTTTTAGCACGCGCGTGTTTTAAAGTTACCGTGGCAACATCAACAACTCGAGAAACGAAGTCTAAATCTATGGTCTAAATCATGTCTAAATGTCAATTTTTTTATTATTGATCTGACAGGAGTAGTTTGTAACGTCAAAACTTTTATTTGAACGATATTTAACAATGTCAAATTTATAAATTAAAATGGAAAGTGCCGTTGGTATTGTTTGAAATATTAATATGTCCATTTTTCAAATTTTAGGAAGTGGTATTTAAATTAATACTATTGACATTCACAGAACTCAATAAGGTTGAACTTCCATCAAAATACAAATTAGTTTATGTTTTTCTCATTTCCATTACAACGCAAGGTGTACATCATATACGTCACGAATTCATCCATTTGACATTTAGTTGACGTTTCCATCTATGATTTCCATTTCTTGTTGTTGTAGTAGTTATAGACCGGTATTTATTATTTCAAAGTGCACCAATGAAAAAAAAATATCGTAAAGTATTCGTGGATAACTGGTCTTTAAAACACTTGCTCTATTTCGAGCACTCCGGATTCGCCGTCGTGCTCCAAAAATCGCGCGTGTTTTAAAGACCTTAATATCCACTTATACTTTAATATACTAATATTTTTCAAAAACTTCAGAGGCAGCATTTTCGTCAATTTCCAAATATATTCTTGAATAACCTCAATAGTTCAACAAAAAATACCGCGAATTAACTTTTTTTGTTAAAAATCCCCAATTAGGTTTATAAAGTGTATTTTGGCATGAGGAATAGAATAAGCATTTTTGTGAAAATCGAGGGAAAGCCGTTCGGCCGTTCTTGTTTTTCACAATTATTTCAATAACCATAAACAATACCGGAAAAAGTTTCGAATAAATGTTGTAGAGTGTGAAATTTCGACATATATCCTCACGCGTAGAAATTTATTTGGTATTTCAGATTTTCCGACCTTTTCGCTTCAACCATGCAACAGTTTCTTAAAATTGGTATGTTTCATTTTTACCTTTTACCAACCGTCTCATTTTTTTCCGAAATGGCAGGTAAAAATAAAACACTTCTATTTATTTTCTTCAAACCTATAAAGGTTATCTTGAATTCGGCATGTTATTCAGCATCATAATCTGCATATTATGATCATTTATTAATAAAATATTTCCTAAAGAAGTCCGATTTAAATTCAAAAGTTGTGTACAATGTCTCATTTTTACACCTCTGCAGTTTTGGCAGATGGCTGTTATATGCTCGGTATTGGTCGCGCCGGTTTGCAACACCTTATTTTCGGTGCAAACTACTGTACACTAGCGAACCACACCATCACCGACAGATATCACAAATGGAATGAAGATAGATTAGTAGCCGATTGAAAAAAACCGAAGAAATGAACTTACGTATGTTATTCAGGATTAGGTTGATATTTCTTTCCTTAGGAATTACTTTGTTGGGAAGTACCTACCCAAAATCAAGTTGGTGAAATCGGGCATTAACTTTGTTTTATCTAGTTGGTAGAAAATGTGAACAAACCTGGCTATAAGTGACATTGCAATTGGAATAACGCCCATCGACCTACTTGCCACTAAATAATCTTGAGCAGTTTCCGATTTCTTCCATATTGCGAAATATAAACCTACTATCAAACTTATCGCTAACATTCCTATAAAAGTAACGTAATCAATCCATCCGAAACGTTGCATTGAAGTTCCAATGTCTGCGACAGCTAGTAGTTGATCTGTAGCAGTCATTTTCGTAAAAAAATTTCAACTGAAACGGAAAATAATTATGAGCTGTGCGGTAGGTAAATCTGGCTCCACATCAATAAATTAATAATTTAATTCCACTCTCAAGCTTGTGAGTTGATGAATGTTGAAAAAGATTTTTTTCACTACTATCTGTGAAGTTGACAATTATTGCTTTTTCCATCCAACTGAGAAGTTGAACTCCTCTATTAATGTTTCATAATGTTTTCTATTGTTAACCTAAATCAATAATGAACAAATTCAAATCTTTTGAGAATTCTGGAATAGTAGTTCAACAAAAACTTCTGCAACATCATTTTGTATAACCAGGAGATTGTCTGTGTTTAAATTGTAATAGTAACAATAAAGAATTTTCCCATTGAAGACCCTTTGGTATCTTGCACTTATTTTTTACATTTATACTTGGTACTATCGTCATACAAAAGTAATAGTCCTTTGAGTTCCTGGTAGTAGCCTTTGTTGGTATAGTGTACTTATTTCAATACAGTTTTATTTTTTGGAGCATTTATGTCTCTGTCTGACTAAATCCTCCTACTCTTAAAACATCCACTGGATATATCTATCAACCTTTTATTCAATGTCTGCGTAATTTATTTACTTCAATATGTGCACAGGCGTAACAAAAAGCGTCTTTGTCTTTGGAGCAAATATGGAACGGGTTTTCTCTTCTTCTTGTAATCATATAGACTCCGTTTCACGTAAGAACAAGCCACTTGGAGTTGCAGTAGTATGCGCGAACTTGTTGTCAAAACCAGCACCATATTATAAAATTGACATTCGACCCCAAATCAGTAGCGTAACACACAAAATATCAATATTTAAAATATATTTACCCTTTGTATATTTGAAATTATTTGAATCTTTTGGATATAGTCTCACATACAATAGACACTGGGATATAAAAATTCATGGTATTGTTGAAATATTCATATTTACGCCAATGGCATGAAACTGTAGTTACGAGGCGAGATAGGTGAACAAGATCGATTTGGATTTCTGTGCAAGACAGTTGGAAAACTTCACGTAGCTTCTTTTTATGTGAAACGGAGTATACTCTCCAGTGGCCAAATTGTCAACCTATAGAGAGCAATGGTCGCTAGATGACGTTGACTGCGAACCCGCTTTTCCACCCTGGCCAGCCACCCAGCCACCGATACTGTTCTAAGGTGTCTCCTAATACCAGCGAAGTAAGTGAATCATTTTTTGCAGTAACTCAAATTAAATACAGAAAACCTCTGTCAAATGGAAAATTTAAGTTTCAAACTTGGTTACTACCACGAAAATCATAAAAATAAGACTGATAAGTTGAATCTAACTGCAGATTCGTCTTTAGCAGGTCAAAATACATTAGGAAAATGTATTTCCAATACAAGATTCTTCCGCAAATATCGTGAGATAATAAAGAAAACTTCATTTCTCTCGGATTTATTGATCAAGACTTTCAATTTAAACAAAAACTCGAGGATGATGGATGGTGCGATTATGATTCCTTTTCAGCAAGCCAAAATACATGAATACATGTGACGCTTAACTTGGTCAGATAATTCGTTTTTTTTTGAGTGCCGGTATTATTAGTTTGCACTAAAAATAAAGCCATGCGAAAGCAAATAATTTTTTTTTCAAACACTTACCTAATTATTTAGAAACTGTACTTTCTCTTTATTGCAAACAACAACCGTAATCTACCAACGATAAAATGCAGGATTTAGTTGTTATAAAATGAAACACACTCAGAGAGGATGTAGAAAATTTAAGCCAATTGTCCAATTGTAGTTTTACTATTGTTATAACAGTTTGTTTTCGAACTATTTATTACATTATACGAACCGAAATAGGAAACGCAATAAAGGTTGATCTGTTTATAGATACAATAGATTTTTATATCTCACTCTCAGGCCTGAAGGCGCTACTTACACGGTTCGTGCCAAGTAGTATTGAACATAACTTTCTTAGGTTAGATTTATAACTCAAAATTTCAAGTGAACTTGAACACGTTTATATTTATATGATTGTAGTTCAATAAATGACTGAAAAATTAATAAATTTATTATAATTCTGCCATAATTTTTAATAAAAAAAACGTATTTTTCAATGGCCTTGGTAAAAGCCTCATCAAATGAATGTCAAATAATAATAATTAATTTGTTAATATGTATTTAACAATAAATATTTCTTTATGTTAACTTTAGGGTTATTTTCCGCATGCTTGTAGAAAAAAATAGTGAATTTCCGCACGCAATTGCAGGCCAAACTCCGCTAAATCGTCGTTTGCCCATCTGCAATAGCGTGCACACTTTCCGCACTAGCTAGGTAATAGCTATTTGTGTATCAAGAGCATAAAGTAGTTCTTTGGCAATCTGTCGAGACTACCAAAGAACTTTCTTCTCGAAATACACACAAGATTTATTCTACGATCAGACCAAAATAAAATTGCCATTGTTTGTACTTAACAGTTCCTGGAAAGTCTGACTGTTTCTGGGTCACAAGTTCCTGTGTGATAGACAAGTTTCTGGGTCACAAGTTCCTGTATGACAGACAAGTTTCTGGGTCACAGCTCCTGTGTGACAGACAAGTACCTGTGGGACAAACAGTTCCTGATTAACAGGAAGCTTTCTAAATACAGGTTCCTGTAGACAATCCTACATCGACATCTTCATCATCAACACCATCTTCATCATCAACATCATCTTCATTATCAACGTCATCTTCATCTTTAAACAATTGTACTTTGGATAAGTATTTTTTTATTTGCTACTAACCCTTTTTTTATGTAAACTTAAAAACCGTAGATATATACATTTTTTTACTCTGTTAGTTTTATTTATTAAGGAACTTTAAGTTCTTTTTTTTTAAACAGATTAAAAGTTAGCTGACCTTTAGATTTGATTTTCTTTCTAATTTTCTTTTAGGAAAGAAAAAGGAAAGAAAATTAGTGGCGCCCTAAAATAGCTTTTTCTGTTTTTCTAGTTTTGCCAATATTAATTTGTTTTTCTTAAGATTAATAAGGTAACAAAACCCTGCGAACTGGCTTAGTTTACCACCAAATTTAATTGGTTAGTTAAGCAAGAGCCTGCATTATTCAACATCCTAATTTCATTTGCGACATTGAGCAACTTTTGTTTCATTGGCGCTCAACTTAAATAGTGTTTAACTAAGCTGCATTTGGGATTAACGACGAACCCCTATGAGAACTTATTTCCATTTATTTCACAATGTGTCGTACCTAACCTGATTTATCCCAAATTTAAACGACTTTTTTGTGAATGTAAATGATAGTTCCATGCTGGCTAAAGATGTAAGTATACGATAAATGAAATAGTAAAAAAACAATATTAATGTTAACGTTATTGTGTGAAGTCCATCATTAATAACTTAAATATTTATTATTTCATCTGTTCCACAAGGTCTATTACCTACATTTAGCCAGGTGTGCCAGTTGAATTAAAAAATTAATGATACACTATTTTCTTTTTTTCATGTGGGCAATAATATCCATTTTAACTTGAAAAAGACTCAGAAGCTTAAAAAAAAGTAAATTTGATAATTTGTCCAAAATCAGCAGCGAGTTATTTAACAAGCTCCAAGAAGCCCATGCTTCAGGAGTCAATTATTTAGGGGCGAAAAAAATGATACAGCGCGCTGTAAGTAGGTACAGTTCGAGGTTGCGGTCACAATTCAGCTAAAAATCATAGAGCGAATAATAATGGGAAAAGATACACACTTAAAGAATGGAGGCATATGGAGGAAAATCAGCTGCTTACAATATTTACAAGGGTAATTTTAATAATCTACGTGGTAAAATTAGTGGATTTCCATGCAAAAGGGAATAATAACAGTATTTTTCTACTGGCATGCGGAAAAGTCCACTTTTCCGCACTCTTTTTAGTGCGGAAAAAGTCACTTTTCGCACTAGTGTGGAAAGTAAATAAGTTTTTGGTGAGTATACTGACATTTGGACATTTAAAATATATATATGTACGAGTGTAATTTGCCAAATGACTGGAAAATTAATAAATTTATTATAATTCTGATATAATATTTAATAATTTTTCAATGGCCCTGGCATGAGCCTTATTAAATGGAGGTCGAATAATAATGATTAATTTGTTGATATGTATTTAACAATAAATGTTTCTTATTGTTACGAACTCACTGATTCAGAAGCCGGTTCTGTCGCAAACTATGAATGCGACTTTTCTAGAAAGTTTCTTTTGCAGGTGATATTCAGACTGTTCTCGAAGCGTACAAGGCAATACAATGGTTTATTCACGAATGTTCTCGAATTATAAAGTATACGCAGAGGTGGTATATTCAAGAAGGTTCTAGAGTTGCGAAGGACTATATATACGCGGGTATTTGAGTGAGTCGGGGAGTTGTTCAATATACAGTGAACCGGTAAACAGTTTCGATATTCAGTGTGTGAACAGATAGTGAATATAAATAGTGTTGAAGATAAATTAGGACAATTATTATATCGAGTTTAGATAAATTAGTAGACATTAAGTAGTGTGTATATAAATTGAGTTTATTATAGTGTGTGTTTCTCCAATAAATCAATAGTAATTAGCCATAGTGAGCGTATACTTTTATCCCACGGTAAAAACTGTTTAAATAAATAAGAAAAACATTACATTATGTTAACTTTTGGGCTATTTTACGCATGCTAGTAGAAAAATAGTGTATGTAACGCGATTGCTGCAATAGCGTGCGGAAAGGTATCACTTTCCGCACTAGCTAGGTAATAGTTATTTACCTACGTAATTGGTAGGATATGGACATTATTAATGCACGCATGTGAAGTTTGCACGAAGAGGCCGTAGGCCGACTCGTGTAATCACATAAGTATTATTAACAGTATTGTAACGTTAATTTTATTCACTCTCCTTATATTTAAATATTTATTAAATTATCTTATGGGTGGCGAGTAGCCAGTCCTTTCTCATGCCCAGCGCTGAGAAATGTATCGAGTTTAACTTTATCTATAGTCGATGAAAGACAAAATTTTAAGTTTATTTGCGGGTCAAATCGATACCGTCTATAGTAAAAATAGTCACTTCGGTTTACTATAAATTATTTTTAACCCAAATGAATGAAGAATCCACTTACGGAATTTAAATTACATTTCCATTCCAAACAAAGGTGTATGATACAGATATGCGACGTATGTGCATTATCATTCACATGATTTCATGTTTTATATTTAAACAGAATCAAGCAGAGATTTTGTCTTTCTGTGACAAAATGTTAAATTAACAACTTGAAATTTATTTGGTGAGAGTTTCACCTAAACTTTTTTTTCTAAGTGCATTCATGTGAATGGTAAGTAGTTTCGCTTAAATTCATATGTTACATATTTAACTTTGCTTTTCTCAATATATAGTAGCTTTTCTTATTATTTTCTCTAGCGTTCCAGTACCAGATATATCGATAACGTTTTTTTATATTTTTTTTGTGTTTTTTTTTATCTTGTTGAAGACACTTGATATACCTTTTAATATATTAACCGGCATTAACAATACATTTTTATTGCTTTCCTTCATTATTTTTTTTATAGTAAAATACAGGATGTTGCTTTTTTTTGTTTTATGAACCACGTTTTTAAATATTCATTTTTCAATCTGTACATCATATAACAACCAGCACCATTTCCATTTTAATCTCCAGATATCCTGCATTTTACTATGTTCATTTAACATATATCTGATTCAAGTGTTCTTTCTAGCACTTTCTTCGTACCTAAAGTTATATATAACCACTACTTCTTCTACTATTACTACTACTACAACTACTACTACCACAACAACTACTACTACTAATATGTTCTGGCAATAAACCTCCATAAGACACCGGACCTCCGAAAGACACCGGACCTCCAAAGACCCGGACCAAAAGACGCCAGACTTGAAGTCAGAAGAAGACAGGAAAGTACCGTCACTATTAACAATTAACAATTGTTGAAACCAGAGTACTCGAACTGTGATATTTATTTTTTTTTAAAAGTCATTATACAACTTGTAAATTTAACAACGTAGTTCATATTCCTTCCCTTCCAACATTTCTAGGTTTGTTGATAGAGAGTGTTGAAAACAAGTCAACTAATATTATTCAGGGTGGCGCCCACTTACCTTAACTTTACTTAAATTCCTTAACGTAATTTATTGATTGTTTTGTTAACTTATTAAATTCATTTATTTCAATATAACTTCAATAATTTAAATAAGTAGTATTACCGCGAACCGGTAAGACTACTCCCTGAATTTTTATTAGTTTGGTATCCGAATTCACACCTGAGGTGCTCTCCACATTGAGTCGCCGTTGCAATTTATCTTGCCTTATTATTTTAAATAAATAAGAGGTAACAAAATTGGCGCCCAACGTGGGGCCTGTTTTACACATCATCTCTCTCATCAATAGATCTTGAAACTTGGAAGTTTGGATAGTAGTAGTTATCTTTTTATTATCGTAAATATCTTTCACTGATTACAGTATTTATCTTTCTATAGTTCACTTATCGTATCATATCGTTCACAGTTGAGTTGCAATATTTCATTTTATTATCGTATTGACAATATCTATATCTATATAATATTTTTTCTTATCTTATATCTTCACGTATCGTATATATAAATATCTTCTCAATCGTCAATATCAACAGTACTCAATTTTTTTTTAAATTTTCGTATCTTATAATTTAATTTCGTCAGATACCGTATACTAAAATGGCAAAAATGTTTAAGCTAAATGTTGATTATCTTTTAACTCATGAATTAGATCATGAAATTTCTTATCGTGGCTTAGAAATACCTTCACTGGTTACAGAGAAGAGGAAATTGTTACGGGGTGTTTTAACTCAAGAAGTATCCATGCGGAGTTCGATCGTATATGTCGATCTTCCATTTCCTACGGAAATTACAGGAATTAAGCTTTCTTTTGCCGACTTGAAGAAGAAGGTTCAAGATTTCGTTGGAACTTCTTCTGACGTAGAGTATAAAAGATTGACTTGTCGGCTAACTCACCTTACGCAACGCATTTCTCGTTTGAATTGCGAGGAAGACGAGCATGAAAAAGTAAAAAAACATCTAACATCAGAAATATTGTTTTTAGAAGGTGAATTAGATGGCAAGCTCAATGTTATTGATGCAGATAGACAATCTACTCCGGTAAATTCAAATCAAAGTTTTTCTTTTTCTAAACCTGTACCTGTACACAAATGGGGAATAAGATTTTCAGGAATTGATTCCAAAGAATCAGTACTTGGCTTCCTAGAACGCGTAAATTGTCTTAAAATTTCAAGAGGTATCACAGATGCTGAATTGTTTTCTAGCTCAGCTGATTTGTTTAGTGATCAAGCTTTTAACTGGTATCTAATTAACAGATGCAAAGTTCAAAATTGGGAACAATTAGTGACCAAATTGAAATCAGATTTCTTACCTTATAACTATCAAGATGATTTACTAGAGGAAATCAAGGCTAGAAAACAAGGTCAACATGAAAGAATTACCCTCTATATTAACGCCATGTGTGGTTTGTTCAATCGTCTTGACGACAAGCCAAGCGAAAGTGCCATGATCCGTATCATTAGTAAAAATCTCTTACCTAATTATGCACAACCTTTAGCTTTAATTGATATTGATACTGTTGATATTTTGACTGACAAATGTAAACGACTAGAGGAAACATTAACTTGGGACCAACAGTCTACATCTAATCATAGAAGCAGTCAATATTCACTTGAACCAGATTTGAGCATACCTAGTACCTCTTTTAAGGATAACTCTTGTTTCAAACAAACTCGGAAAAATATATCGGTTGTATCTTCCACTTGGACTTGCTGGAATTGCAAACAAGCAGGTCATATGTATTATAACTGTCAAATTCCTAGGAAGTTGTTTTGTTTTGGTTGTGGACATCCTGATACTGTTAAAACTAAATGTCCAAAGTGTTCAAAAAACGAACAAAGCGATGGTCGAACTTCCCACTCTACCACACTTGCTCAAAAACCGGGAACATCAGGAAAATCCAACGTCAAAACAAAGGCAAAATCGCAGGAAAAGCCAGCAAACGACAAAAATTGAGGTTACCTCAGATAAATCCTATGAATTCCAGTTCTGGAAAAAAAATCTCTCCTTCTATCTTGAAAAAGGTTCCTACTGTAAGTCGCTCCGACTGGAATTCATGGCTTTTATTTGTTAAAAATTTCTATAAAACGAATTTAAGATCAAATTCAATTGTCTCACTCTCAAAATCTAAGTCTTTAGCAAATGTAGGATCACTGCTTTATAATGTTAAAGATGATAATCGACCTTATGTCGATATCATAATTTTCGATAAAACAATTTCTTGTCTTGTTGATACTGGTTCAAATATCTCATTGATTGGTTCTCGTGCATTGGATTTTATTCATAACTTATCGGTACCTATCTTAAACGATGATAACTTAAAAATATCTACGGCAGATGGTAAATTGCAGGACGTTCTTGGTTATATCGAAACATATGTCGTCACAGACAAGATATCTAGGCTTATGAAATTTTATTTAATACCTTCAGTCAAACATGATATTATTCTTGGTATGGATTTTCTCAAAATTTTTAATGTAAAAATCAATTTCTCTAAATTATCTTTAACTGTAAATTCACTCTCGTTAGCTGTAGTAAATACAATTCGGGATATATCTCATTTAACTCCTAATCAAACAAGTAGGTTAAATCAAACTATTGATCTCTTTAAGACTATTAGTCCGTCAGATAAAATAGGTAAAACTCATTTGATAGAGCATTTTATTGATACCGGAAATTCTCCTCCTTTCAAACAAACCCAATATCCCTTACCTCAAGCTATGCAAGCTTACCTGGAAAAGGAAGTAGATACTTTGCTAGAATTAGGTGTAATTCAAGAAAGTAAATCTTCATATTGTAGTCCTATCTGGTTGGTTCAAAAGGGAGATGGTAAATATAGAATGTGTTTTGATGGACGTAAACTAAATAGTGTAACTTTAAATAAAGATGCTTATCCCTTACCTTCAACCGAAGTTATACTGAGTCAACTTCGAGATACTCGTTATATATCTAGTATAGACCTAAAGCAAGCATTTTATCAAATTCCGTTGGAGAAATCATCTCGGGAGAAAACAGCTTTTGCAGTAAAAGGTAAAGGTTTATTCGAGTATGTCACTACTCCTTTTGGGTTAGTCTCTGCTCCTGCTAGCATGTGTCGTTTAATCGATTTGGTCATTGGTCCTTCCTTGGAACCATATTGTTTTTATTACCTGGATGACATCATCATTTGTACTCCTGATTTTGACAAACACATGGAAATTCTTCAGAGTGTTTTCGAGAAAGTACGAGATGCCGGCTTGACGGTAAATTTAGATAAATGTCAGTTTTGTCGTTCTTCCCTTAGATATTTAGGTTATGTGGTGGATGAAAATGGTCTTCGTACCGATCCTGAAAAGGTTTCTGTGAGTACCCTGTTCCGAAAACTGCCACTCAGGTGCGTAGATTCTTGGGAATGGTTTCGTATTATCGTCGGTTTCTTAAAGATTTTTCTTCCTTATCTGCTCCAATTTCTGATCTTCTAAGTGAGCGAAAGAAACATCAATCTATTACTTGGACATCCCAGGCAAATCAGGCTTTCGAAAAGGTGAAAACTGTCTTAACTACCGCTCCTATCTTGAGTAGTCCCGATTTCACCAAACCTTTCTTCCTTATGACAGATGCTAGTGATGTTGGGGTAGGAAGTGTTCTTTTTCAATTGGAAGATGGACTCGAACATCCCATAGCTTATATGAGTAAGAAACTCACAAAGAGTCAAAAGAAGTTTAGTACTACTGAAAAGGAACTGTTAGCAGTTAGCAGGGATTGATCATTTTAGATATTATCTTATAGGTCGTCATTTTACCGTAATTACCGATCATTCTTCTCTGGTTTGGTTGAATAACATGAAAAAACCTTCTCCTCGCTTAGCTAGATGGATATTGCAATTGTCGCAATACGATTTCTCTATCGTACACCGTAGATCTACCGGAACTGTGGTAGCAGATGCATTATCTCGTATACCTGAAGTTAGTATCTTAGACTTATCTACATTACATCCCGATAAATGGTATAATGACATGATTTCTCATGTTCAAGATTTTCCAGAAAAATACCCAAGTTTTAGAGTTGAAAATAACATATTATATAAACATGTCTTCAATAAATTTGGACCAATTAGCAATGTTTCCGATTGGAAAATTGTCGTTCCTACTAAAAATCGAAGTGAAATTTTACATCATTTTCATGATAGTCCAACTTCTTCTCACTTCGGTGTTTTTAAAACATTAGAGAGAATTTCTGAAATTTATTATTGGCCTAATCTCAGGAAATCAGTTTATAAATATGTTACTCGTTGTAAAATATGTGCATCTTGTAAACCATCTAACTTGCCACAAGCAGGATTAATGGGAAAATATCGTCACATTAACTTCCCTTTTCAATTGATATCGTGTGATCTTTTAGGGCCATATCCCCGATCTCGTAAAGGTAATCAATTTGCACTTGTTGTAGTTGACTGGTTCACGAAATTTGTATTAGTTCATCCCTTACGACAGGCTACCGCTCGTTCTATAGTTGATTTCTTAGAAAATCATGTCTTTCTTATTTTTGGAATCCCTCAAATTGTATCTTGCGATAATGGTAAACAGTTCACGAGTCATTTGTTCAAAAACCTCATGGACAAATATTCAGTACAAAAGATTTGGTATAATGCTAACTTTCATCCGCAAATTAATCACACTGAACGCGTAAACAAATCCATTGTCACAGCTATACGATCTTATAGTTATGAAGATCATAGAATGTGAGATGAAGAGATCTATAAAATTGCTCAAGCAATTCGGCTGTCGAAGCATGAAGTTACCGATTTCACCCCTTCCTTCCTTACCTTTGCTCGAAATGTTCCTGTCTCGGGAAATTTTTATGGTATAATTGCAGAAAATGCAAATAATCAGGTTACCATTTCCGATAAAATCCACCGAATTCAGGATACACAAGAAATGCCTAAAATTTTCGAAGTGGTGAGAAAAAAATTGCAAACAGCATATCGGCAGAGTAGTCAACGTTATAATTTGCGCAAACGAGATCATAGGTTCTACGTAGGTGATCGGGTTTGGAAGAAGAACTACCCAAAATCGGACAAAGCCAAATATATTTCCGCTAAATTTTTACCAAAATATACACAATGTACCGTATATCGCGTTATTTCTCCCTTAGTGTATGAATTAAAGGATGAAACGGCATGAAACGGCATGAAAAGCATTGGTCGATGGCATATAAAAGACCTTAAAGCTGGTATCTTGTCTGATGATGAGTGTTCTGATATCGATGAATCCGATTCAACCACAACGTAACCATTTATACTTATATCTTTCCTATTTGTTAATTTTTTTTGTGATGTGTGTTGGTGTCTCGAATATTTTTTTTTATCTCTCTTATCGTAGAGATTTTCCTTTTCTCTGACTATAAATTTGATAATGACTTAACTTTCTTTCCCTACTGATTAGTAAAATAGAATTCGTGTTCTAGGATAAAAAGTAAAGTAATAATTATCTTCCTGGCCGGATGGAATTCTAATCTGAGAATTATAATAGAAAATCCGTTGGAAATTTTTAGAAAATTTTCAAATATTCAATAAATATTATAATTTTGTAAATTTAAAATGCATAGTCAAATTAAATTAAGTTTAATAAACCTGTTGGTGCACAAACATAAAGGTTATTAAATATTGGGTCTTCTTGATTTGAAGAAATTGTCGGATATACCCTAAGTATTCTTAAGGGTGATATTTAATCTTAATTATCGTAGCTTACCTTAATTTACCTTAATTATCGTATCTTATCGTATCTAAGTGGACAAGGGATGAAACTTGTCTACTGTACTATAATATATTTTATAGTACTTATCTTTATCTTATCTTTGCAGACAAATAATGTCTTGTCTGTATTTATATACCGAAAGGGTATATAAAATTTTTTTTGGAAGACCATTGGCAATTTGACTTTGCAATTAGTTTAAATATTTGCTGATATATCATGGGATATCGAAAGTTATTATCTTAATTCATTATCTTAGTTATCAATTTTTTTTATTATCTTAACTATCTTGAAATTTTATTATCTTAAAGGTTTGAAATTTCAATTTTCTCAATTATCTTAAAATTTTCATTACCTCTTTGTTGAAAATTTTTAGTATTTTAATTGTTTTAAACATTTTTATCTACATGCTCGAGATATCAACTTACATTACAAAAAGAATTCGTTTTGCTTATCTACATTCAATACCTTACCTAATATCTTGTCTACCTAATTTTTTTTATCTACTTTTTCATTATCTCTATCTATGATCATTCCGAAAGATTGATCTAGATATTTCACTTGTAGACATACCTTCATTTTGTCTATATTTTATTGTATACCTTTCCCTTTGAATTTTTTTGTTGGATTTCTCAATAGTGGGTGTTGGAGGAACTCAGAGTGGTCTAGGATGTGTTTCAGGGTTCAGCGTCGGGGGGTTAATCAGCCTGGGAGGCAGAGGTGGCTGAGGTCTGCTGTCATTAGTTAAATCTACTTGGGGGGTTAACTACTGCGTCTGTGCCAACATGGTTCGCGTATCGCTCTGAGGATTTTCCAACAGTACTGTTGTGGGATGCCGTTGTCAATTTCTTTCCTCCCTCAAATTTCAGCCTGACAGGGGCTATACTCTGTTAGGGGGTATATCGAGCCTCCTTGGACTAGTTATAGTAACTAGCTCCAAAATCCAAAAACATTTTTTTCTCTTTTCGTTTTCTCTTATCGATAAATTCTTCATTTTGGGTGATTCATGTGTGTTGTCATGGTATTTTAGGTTGAGATTTCTGCTGAAGCTGAGATTGAAGACCACGACGCGACTTAACATCTCTCGCGAGGTCCTTCTCGTTAGGTGGGGGTTGATCTCTTGATCTGGGATGCTGTGATAGGGCACATGTTGAGCCTGGAATATTGGTAGTTTTTGTGTTTATCATTATATTATGTAGTATAATATAATGGAAATTTTTTTTTGGTTGACAGTTTATTCTGTTAGGGAGTCATATAAAGCTTCCTTGGATTTGCTCCTAAATTATATCTGTAACTATTTCTTTTGTTTTGCTTTGTTTCCTTCTCATCTGAGAACTATTTTTTTTTATCGTTAAGAGGTTTATGGTTATTAATTGTTAGTTTAATTGTCTGCTGCTTTGTGTGATGTTTTTTTTCGAATGCTATACCTGCGCGATGACCAATGGCTACTGCGGACGCTAACTGGCAACCTCCCTGGTATGAGCTCGAAAAAAAA
>CAJUYH010000928.1:55314-95408 GCA_910591685.1 Galerucella tenella | reverse complement strand
TTGATATTTATGAAATTAAACTTTGAACACTTTCTATACACACCCTGAATATCAACATAGATTCAAATAGGTCTGACCTTACTAAAAGCAACCGAACAGAAACCATTTTCATAACTTTAAGAATATCTTCTTGAAAAAATAATTTGTAAGAGTCTGCAGCTGTCAAATTTTTCACAAAAAAATTAATAACTCAAAAATATACATTTTTTGAAAAAGTTTTCAGGAAAAAGTATACTAAAACTTTACGCAGATTTTAAAAATGTACTAATATACAGGGTGTTCCATTTAAAATAACAAAGCTACAGTCAACTTCCGGTAGAACCGGATGTCTGCCATCTTCGAAAATATTTTAGTTGAAAAGATCGCATCCGAAAACCGGAACGTAGAGATTTTCATGATTTTACTATGAGTATTTTGCCATATACAGATAGTATAAGGGTGAGAACTGATTAACAATGAACCCTAGAACTGTATCATTGGATAATATCTTGCTTTTGCCAGCACAACACCACAGCTGGATGCTACAGCTGAAAATCAACACATTTTTTTGATCTCTTTCCTTTAAGAAGTTATCTTTTCAGCGTCCAGCGCTATATCCAAATATTCTGCTCATATGGTAATTGGGTATCATTTATTCTAACAGAAATAAACCTGCCTCTTTTGTTTGTGAATTTGACTTGAACGGTTTTTGCTTCATTCAATTCTATACGTCATTGCTTAGTCAAATTATTAAATTTATTAACAGAGTTTTCCAGGCTAGTTGTAGCTTCTCCGTAATCTTTTTTTAATTGCTAATATGGCAGTATCGTCAGCAAATTCTGCTATTCTATCGTGATCTAATTTAAGGATATCACCGTTGTATAATAAATAAAGTATACAGGACCTGATACACTGCCTTGTGGTACTCCTACTTTAACTTCTGAGTAAGTATCGAACTTGCAAGAGCAGGATCGTCAACTCTGATGAACGGACCCAAACCAGCAGTGGGCATTCCCAGATGCTTAACGAGGTCATGGTTAAAAGGGTGGGTGGGTGGAAGAACAACACTTGAAGAATACGCCCAGGCGAATACATGGGAAGAAATTCATAAAAGAACCATCAGAAAAAGTAGCGAAAGAACTGCTCTCAATGAGCAGGAACAAACTACGCACCATAACGGGGCTTATTACGGGACACTTTCCCACAAAGGAGCACCTAAACAAAATAGGGCTGTTCAACGGAGACCTTACATGCAGAAGATGCAAAAAGGATACCAAAACAGCTCTGCGTATACTATGCAACTGTGAGTCGCTGGACCACAGAAGAGAGAAACTGTATGGTATACCCCAAATGACTCCAGAAGACTTCCACAACCAACCCACAAAGAACCTGTATGAGCTAATACAGGGAACGGATTGGCTGAATAGGCTGTAGTCAGAACACTAGGAGTATCCACAATAAGCCCAGGAGGCTGAGGTGGTGACGGCGTAGGGACAGCTCCTTTAAAAAAAAAGGATCATCCTCCTTTACTCTGAAAGCTCCATTTGTTAGATATAAGTGACATCTCAAAATGATGCCCAACGGCGAAACATTTATTGTCTAATTCGAGCACACTATCCAAGCATTTTTTTCCCAGTGGATCTTCCTTAGATCTACTGCAATAACATGTCGATTTTTTTTTCGATCATTGGGCCCTTTTTATTGATGCACTGCAGAGTCACATATTTGGAAAAGCCAAATTTTGCAGCACCAGCACCAATTTTGACAACCAAAAAGTTAGCTCCGATTTCTTGTTAAATTCAATCGGCCACTATTTTGATTATAAACATTTTTTACTTTGGAACAACAAGTTACGATAAAATTGAAGCAATCCGACAGATTTCATTAAAATACGGGATGTTACGGACAGTGGTCAGGTGGGAACTTTTCGAGGCTTTGTTCCTATCCTTATATCGGAACAGTTTCAATTAATATGAAATCTTTGTTTTGCAGTTTTTTTTTCAACCATAGTTTATTAATCTTTTATTAAATAGCTAATTTGGGGAATATTTTGATATATTGATAAATTTAAAAACTTATTTGTTACCACTAAATAGGAAGTTCAAGGACGAAGACTTATCATAAGTAGATAATGAATGTACATAAATATGTTCAATCACATAGGAATATTTATGTTAATTCTCAAAAACAGCCTTCAATTTCTCAGCTTTTCTCTCTTCGCAGTGTCGTGACTGTAGGGGTCAATCTGTAAATATGAAACAATGCATAAAATGTTTTCATCACATTTACTGTGCATTTAAAGTAGATTTGCGTTGAAATGAGTCGTATCTGTTGCTTTAAATACGCGTCAATGATCACAATTGATAATTTTTTCTACTAGCGTGCGGAAAAGTCCACTTTTCCGCACTCATTTCAGTGCGGAAAGAGTCACTTTTCGACACTAGTGCGGAAAAGTATATTTGTCAAGTTTTTGATGACATTTGAATATTTAAAATAGATATATATTTGTATGCTTGTAGCTTACCAAATGACTGAAAAATTAATAAATTTATTATAATTCTGCTATAATTTTCAAATAAAAGAAAAACTTATTTTTCAATCATTTTTTAATGGCCCCGGTGTAAGCCTCATCAAATCAATGTCAAATAATAATAATTAATTTGTTTTTATGTATTTAATAAGAAATGTTTCTTTATGATAACTTCTGGGTTTTTTTCCGCATGCTAATAGAAAAAATAGTGTACCTAACACGTGCATAAAGAGACTTTTCCGCACGAGATTGCTGGCCGAACTCGCTAAAGCGTCGTTCGGCCATCTGCAATAGCGTGCGGAAAAGTATCACTCTCTGCACTAGTTAGGTAAACTAGGTACTATATTCCTCATTGTTACAACCACATACAAAGTTAACCAAAATAACATTAACAAGGTCAATTATTACAGATAATTCGGTTTATGGCATTCAGGTATAGGGAAAATAATTAATCAGTATTTCTATTGTATTTCGAAAGGCAAAGTTCATTATTATTCCGGAAAGATGTGACAACAATGATCTATAAAATTCGTGTGTCCGTTTCCGAGATAATTGAGGCATTCAATGCTTAAACTCACTCTGTATACTCGTTAGGTAATGACGCACTTATAGTCACAAATCGTCACTCTTATTATTGACAGGTAATAAGTTTATGGAAAATATTTGCTCAGTCTTTTAACTTAGCTCTAGTCCAATCCCTAGCCCAGTACTAGAAAGAGTTCCAGTTATTAATATTTTCTCAATATTATCGTCTTATGATGAATTGTCACATATTTTCAATTGTGCATAACATTTTTTAGTATTATTTCTCACTACGTCGCCAGAAGTCAAATCAAAATATTTAGAATCGTTGAGGATAGTAATGACAGGTGCCGCGCCGTTTGGTGAACTGGACGAATACAAGTTTTTAAAGAAATTGGGAAGATCCTTCACATTACAAAAAGGTTAGCAAGTTACATAGTGTTTATTCAATTACACGTTTCATAAGGCGCTCGGGACTTAAGCAGGGCTTTTGACACTTGGTAATTAATATACTACTTCCCACTACTAGCTGTGAAGTTGACAATTATTGCTCCTCATAGCCAACTGAGAAGTTGAATTTCTCTATTAGTGGTTAATAATATTCTCTAGGTCAATAATGGACAAATTCAAATATCTTGAGAATTCAGGGATAGTAGTTCAACAAAAATTTGTGCTACATTATTTTGTTTAACCAGGAGATAGTCTTTAATATATTTGCTGCTTGAAATTTATGATGAAATTGTTTGAATAAAAATGCCATAAGTTTAAAATTCGCGCTCAACCAAAAATGACTGATGAAATAACGAGTAGGTTCATAATGTATGGAAAACTGACAGTGTACTCGTCAGTTAGACGATGGGGTAAAAGTTTCTTGTGGTGCGTTTGTGAATTATTTCCCATGTTTTTCTTAAATTTGGCTAGTAGTGGGAAATAGTATATTATTAAACGAGCAATTTATGATAGCAATGATTCACGATGGGTGACGTCTGCGTCACGAGCCGCAGGCGAGGGGCGCGTTCGAACTACAATAGGGTACAAGCATAAATTTTGCTTTTGGTGGGAATTGACGCTTTATAAGATCTCCTAACACCTTGCATGTCTATTTTTTCAAAAAAATATAAACTTTACTTCTAAAACGACAAAAATCATAAAATTTGAAAGTCCGCCAAAACGCGCTTTACGTCATAAATATGGCTGCCCCATGGAGTGATGTCATTAAATTTGTTGACGTTCATAAATTCGAGCAGCATAAATGAGTCTACTTTGGGCAAGTTATCAGTTGGTGCTTTCACAAAACCTTCGCTAGCCATATCTTCACTCACAAAATATCAAAGAATCGTCACTGAACTAGTGAATAAAATATTTTGTTCTAAAAGTTTTAAAATATCCTCGGAAATATCGAATATTTATATCCACTTTCCACTTTACGTTGACTTTTAGAAATAAAAAAAAGCTCACACAAACACGTACCTAATGGTCTCAAACAAACATATAAATTATATTTTTACGTTGATGAAGCAATTAATAGTTAATTAAAATACAATATAAACACAAAACTACACAGAACCTAATGCAATACCGGCCATATTGACAAAAGTAATCACATGGTATGACATCACACCTATCATTGGTAGCGTTCGGAAATCCTCGGGTGGTGGTCGGAAACTGCAATAAAATTTGAATTTTATTTTAAAATTTGGAAGTAATTTCCAATGGAAACTGGTTTATTTCCTATTGTTAGTTATTTTTGATATCAACTTTACTATTATAAATTAATATCTAAGCAAAATATGAAATATGCGTGTACTCTATTCAACCCAATTAAGAATTCTGTAGTTAGCTAAGCTATACCAGGGGATAGAAAAAAAGCAACTAATATACTATTATGTGTACCAACATAATAATAAACATTATATTGTTATATCAACCTAATGAAAACAAAAATACCTCTCATAAACGATTAATTTTTTGAGATACGAAGTGTCATAAGTATAAAAATTTTGTTTGCACTCAATACTTACCAATGAGTCATTAGTTTTAGATTGATTCTTGACCCAAGTAACCGAATAAGTAAAAAAAATACTTAAAACTATTTTCTCACTAGCTCTTACTTATACTGTATTCTAAAATTTTATAAAGAACAACTGAAATGCTGAAATAGATTCATTTTTGCATAAGATAAAAGAGGGGTCCTTTTGAAAATATAAATTTGTACCACCCTAATGAAATATTATTTTTGTTACAGTATCATCCTCATTTTTTATAATCAATAAAAATTCTTTTGTAGCATACGGTTTGACAGAAACGACAGGTATAACAACGTCAACATTATTTCATCAAAACGTGATGAAGACAAGTGAAGGTTCTAGTGGTACACTTCCTCCAAACACTTATTTGAAGGTTATTAAGGTAGACGATACTTCAGGTATGTTATTCATAAGATATTGGCATTTGAATTAAAATTGTACCATCAAAGCTATTTAGATATACATCTGGTAGGGAAAAACTGAGCTAAGAAATCCATTCAAAAATGTATGCCACGGTCCATAGTTTGATATTAAATTTCAAAACTGGAATTGAATGATTGACAGATAAGTAATCAATTAACATGTTTTAACGCATATGCCAGGTATCAGGCACAAGAAAAAGGCGAGCTACTGAGGTATTGGCCCTTGTATTATAAACTTTCCACCAGAGTTTGTTTTGTTTGGTAGACAATTAATTTATTTAAAAATAATCATCACCATTTTTGAAATGGCACACATCTCGACCCGGAACATATTCTGGGCATACAAAAAAACATAGTAAGAGGATTGTGAATAGCTGGATCAGAAAGCTGCATAAACATCACTTAGTAGTCAAATTCATAAATATTAAAGAAATAATAAGTTGATTCCAGGTTATCTGATTATCAACAATTTTTATTTTCAGGTACTCCTTTAGGTCCCAATGAAACTGGAGAAATATTATTCAAGTCGTCTCAACTCATGAGAGGCTATTTTAATAAACCACAACAAACCAAAGAAGTATTTTTAGACGGTTGGTTTAGAACTGGTGATATGGGACATTATAACGAAGGTGGACAGTTACTGATAACAGACAGATTAAAAGAATTGATTAAGGTAAATATTCTAGGCATATTTTTGGAGACTTTAATCGTTATCATCAATTGCGGCTGGGACAATGACTATTTGACTCAAATCATTCCAACTTACTTCTCGAACACCGACATAATATAACCTATCAACAGAGAGCTGTTACTTATACCAAATAATACACCAGCTTAACAAGAAGCGAAGCCCGGCGCAAACTCTTTGATGTTTTGGTAATAAAAAATGATCAAATTTTCAAATATCGGCGATATGGTTGAAATAATACCCTTCTTGGTATGCGTCATCGATTGTGACGTATATCCGGGTTTTCGGCATATCGTTTATTTTATTTGAATATTTTGACATAAAGTTAACCTTAAATTTGATAAATAAAATCATCAGGATCGTATTCAGCCAAATAAGAAGAGGCTATGCAATTAATAATCACCAGCTTCTTTTTCTAACTGAAAATACTTGAGAACTTTCAAAATACTGATGTTTTTCCGTTTATTCATGCATATTTTTGTTATTCCTATAAATAAAACAATAAGATTAATATTCACTTTTCATAAATAATAGTTGACCGTAAACAACAAAGTACAGACCTGTCGACAACCGTAAGTGTGACAGTAGAAAAACACGTAAGACACATTGCCGCTACGAAAGTAACGCCTTCATAGTATTTTAAATTCTCGATTGATAGGTTGAGCTTGCGCGTAATCTAAACATCAACCAATCAATTTTTTGTAAGTCAAAGATTAGGGTTAAGATTTGTAATACATTTAAACGGTTCATTATTGAGATATTTTGATTAGGATTAATCTCAGACCTGCCTTTTTTTCCATTTCTTCCTATATTCCAGTAAATAAAGGAAAAAAGTTAACATTGATTACGCCCTATTTTCATCTTCCGGTTGGAAGTTGCATTTGGTACCTCATTAAACATGAGACAAAGTTCTGCATGAAAACGCGTGCGAGGGCGGAGAAAATGGCCCCAAAAGACCAGCAAAATAAGTTTTCAGTCAATATCTCCTAAAATATGGCAGTTAGAGATTTTTGGTTCAGTTAAAAATTAAAGTTCAGTTAATTTTCTACAAAAATGGTCCTCATGATTTTTCTCGAAAATTTGACCGGTTTCGAGAAAAACGGCACCAAGCGCTGTATGCCGGAGAGCACAGTCCGTGTATTTACACATCAGTGGGGGGACAAATTATTCAATAACTTTGTGAAAAATGCATATTTTCTCATGATTCAAAATTCATGTGACAGAGGAATTCTGCTGCTATCATACCCTGTAAATTGAGTCACGCTTGACTCTTTTGGCCATATCGGGTCAAACTTTCTGCTCCCGGGCAATTTTGACCTCGCCAGGAATTTGTTCCTATTTTTTTTTGTATTGCACCAATTTACTCAAAATTTTCTTGATTATGGGTCCTCATAAGGTCCTTTGTCATCCCTGAAATTTGTATACCCTATTTTTTTTTAATTTTCATTTAATCGTTGTTTATTGAATCCCAAATTTTTGCTGTTTTTGGATCGCGGGGAAATTTTGTGAACAACCATCAATTAAAAATTCATACATTATCCGATTGGTCTCTATGATACATCATTTGAAAGCTAAGAATGTCTACCTTTCGATTGAGCAATTACTTTTTTTGACGAAGTTGTCCATTTTTCAATAAAATTAGAAAACGCGGGCTCAAGGAAAATACGCACTTTTTTTGGGTGGTTTTTTTCTCCCTGCTCTTTATTTCCAACATTTTAACATCTTAACTAGTGTAATGGGGGAATTCCCACCTTTCCATCGATGTATATAAGTCATACCTTCGATACCCCGGGGAAAAACCAGTATATCTAAATGTATACGCTATAATTTATTACTTTCGTTCCTCCATCGTTCGCCGCGCGTGTGCTCTACGTGGCGCTCGTGTCGTCTGCTCATCTATTTGTGGTTCGTGTGAGTCACGCCAGTGTTCGAATTATAAAGACAGCGATAATATGTTATCCCAAGAGGTAGAATTAGAGGAAACTGTAGACTCAAAAGAAGTTGTTGACGGGGGTAGAGCTAGAGGGAGCTCTAGTCCCAGAAGAAGTTTTTGATCAAGAATCAGATGATGACTGGTGACGAACAGATTTATGTCATAATTGCAATGTATTTTTATATAATGTTTTCATCAATTCACGGACAATTAACCCGCGAATCTCTTGTACTTTTGTTGAAAATTTTCTATGTAATATTTTAGTCTATAATGTATTATTCTTGTATCATTATATTGGGTTCTCCCGTTGATAAATAAATGAATAAAGAATATATTTTTCTATAAAAAATGAAACATGGAGAACGTTTATAACTCGTTATTCCAGAAACCTCAATCAGTATGGTTGCAAAAAAATTTGCAAAAATTTGCGGAGGATCTGCAAGAAATTGTTGCTGAGTATTATGGGTAAATATTCTTCACTCTTGAGGCATTTTCAGTTTTCCTTACCAAAAGCCTAATGAACTTCAGTTTTTTGCCACATGTGCAAAGCTGATTGTTGCTAGATTCAGGTCCACTGGTGAGGTCCATCTCGCTAGTCCATCTGAGAGGAAAACAAGACCCTGGGAAACAAAAATATCCATCAAAAGTGTCAGGTTACAGGGTTTCTCATTTATGGCACCGAGGATTTTCCAATCTGTAAAATGTGGTAGTGCCATCTACAATTGGTTTCCACAATCCAAAACATTGAAAATAATGGATTTCCAACACCCCCAGCCTAAATTTTGTACAAAACTTGCATATTTCACAAGTCTCAAAATTTCCGGTATTTCAACCCGATTTTTTTGCAGAAAACATCAATGTTGCGAAAAAAATCATGAGGACCATTTTTGTAGAAAATGACCTGAACTTCAATTTTTATCTAAACCGAAAATCTCTAACTGCCATATTTTAGGAGATATTGGCTGAAAACCTATTTTCCTGGTCTTTTGGGGCCATTTTCTCCGCCCTCGCATGCGTTTTCATGCAGAACTTTGTCTCATGTTTAATGATGTACCAAATGCAACTTCCAACCGGAAGATGAAAACAGGGCGTCATTAATGTTAACTTTGCCTTTTTTCCTCCTTCATTTACTGGACTACTACGTAATGTGTTAGAAAGACATTAACAATCGATGACGCACACCAAGAAGGGTATTATTTCAACTATATAATTGGTTGGTATAACAAGTATATTATTATAAAAATGACTCCTTTCAGACATGCGCATATAAAAGGGGGATCGGAAGCTTCGCTTCTTGTTAAGCTGGTGTATTCTTTGCTTATACCTTTTCGCGTTGAGCGATCACTTTTCTCGAAATAGAACCAATCAGCTGCCTCGCAGCCCACATCGCCTAGACTCAACCTTTGAAAGAACTGTAATGTTTTTCTTATTTATTTGAGCTGTTTTCACCGTGGGATGAAATTATACGCTCACTATGGCTAATTACTATTGATTTATTGAAGAAACACTTACACACTATAATAATAAACTTAATTTATATACACACTACTTAATGTCTACTAATTTATCTACACTCGGTATAATAATTGTCCTAATTTATCTTCAATACTATCTATATTCACTATCTGTTCACTCACTGTATACTGAAACTGTTTACCGGCTCCCTGTATACTGAACAGCTCTCGACTCACTCGAAAACCCGCGTATATATAGAACTCTAGAACCTTCTTGAATTCACGAATTAGACCATTCAGGAATAAACCATTGTATTGCTTTGTATGGAATTCTCTAGAAACCGCATTCGCCAAAATTTATATTTAGCGACAGGACCGGCTTCTGAATCACTGAGTTCGTAACAGAACGTATAGAGGAAGTATCGTATTGTTACGAACTCACTGATTCAGAAGCCGGTCCTGTCGCAAACTAAGAAAGCGACCTTTCTAGAAAGGTTCTTTCGCAGGTAATCTTCAGAATGTTCTCGAAGAGTACAAGGCAATACAATGGTTTATTCACGAAAGTTCTCGAATTATAAGGTATACGCAGAGGTGGTATATTCAAGAAGGGTCTGGAGTCGCGAAGGACTATATATACGCGGATTTTTGAGTGAGTCGGGGAGTTGTTCAGTATACAGACAGTGAACCTCTGGACCTACACGTCAAGGAGGTTGCGTTAATGGCCATGGTACGATTGCGCACGGCTGGTGTAAACCCCGAAGTAGGAATGGGCCAATTGAGGTTGAGCCTATGAAAGGAAGCGCTCACTGCGCTACCTCTCCTGCAGGCAGCCAACGATGCAATTGAACCCAGGTTTTTGTTTAACAAACCATACAAAATTCAAATAAAACAGAACACAGAGCCAGATGCTGCAAATGCAATACGCATATATACAGATGGTTCAAAAATGAAAGAAGGCTCAGGCTGTGGAGTTTACTCGAGAGCTCTGAGCCTCAAGATTAAGTGGGGAATGGGAAACAATACCAGCGTGGTTCAAACAGAACTGGCTGGTATCTCAATTGCCACAAAAGAACTAACCAGAAGAGGAATTTCTGGCGAAACCATAATAATCTGCACTGACAGTAGACAAGCCCTATTAGCCTTGAACAGACAACGTGTTATATCGAGGCTAATACTAGAGTGCCACCAAGATTTAGCTGACGTCTCGGCAGATAACAACATTATCCTGAGGTGGGTTAAAGGGCACGACAGGAGTAAAGGAAATCGCATTGCTGATTCTTTAGCCAGGGAAGCCGCTGGACTAAAAATTCTAGGACCCAGTGACACCTACGGCCTAACGACTTCGACAATTGCGGAACTAGCCAAACGCTACACCCATGCTCAATCCCTTAAGAGATGGGATGGAATCAAAGGATGCAGTTTTGCCAGGATCACCCTGGGCGACCCTCGGAAGCTGGCGCCGAAGAAATATTTGGCGATGACCAGGAAAAACCTACGTTTAACAGTAGGATTTCTGACTGGTCACTGTCAACTAAGTAAACACCTCCATACTATGGGGCTAGTGGACACACCTCTATGCAGGATGTGTGAACAGGAAGATGAAACTGTCAGGCATGTCTTATGCGAGTGTCCGGAGTTATCGTCAATAAGAGAGTGTGTGTTCGATGAGTCTTGGCCTACACCTGCCGATATAAAGGAGATGTCTCCCAGTTACCTGTCCACCTTCCTGAGAAGGACAGGATGGACAATGACCTAGGAGGACAACTCCTCGGGAGGATGTACAATGGGTCACATGTGGCCTAAGTGCTGTGAGCCTACACACTCACCCTCCCTACTCTACAGATACAGAGAGAGTGAGTCGGGGAGTTGTTCAGTATACAGACAGTGAACCGGTAAACAGTTTCAGTATATAGTGAGTGAACAGAAAGTGAATATAAATAGTGTTGAAGATAAATTAGGACAATTATTATTAAGTAGTGTGTATATAAATTAAGTTCATTATAGTGTGTAAGTATTTCTTTAATAAATCAATAGTATAAATCATTAGCCATAGTGAGTGTTTAATTTTATCCCACGGTAAAAACAGTTTAAAAAAATAACAAAAACATTACAGTATGTTGATGTTCACACTTACCATTCACATAACTTGGACTGTCGGAAGATCCGACTTGCCGTCTTTGTTTGGAAGATGATGAAACAGCAGAGCATATAATTTGTGCCTGCCCCGCCGCGGCTCGAATCAGGTATCTGATGTTTGGCAGGGTCTCTCTCTCGCCCTCTGACCTGAAATATCATTCACCAAATAAAATAATCGGCTTTGTTAAAAAGCTGAATTTGTTTGGTGAAATCTGAATAGGTGTGAGCCACAATAGACTCTTGTGAGTCGCAGTGGAGGGCCTTATAGACCCACTCACCACAAACCTAACCTAACCTAACCTACCATTCACATTACCTTACGCACGTTTTGATGACCAAATTCTTTTCTTAAGAGACTAAAGGTGAACTCACCTCAACATAAGTTAATGTAAAGTTAGTGTTTTAGTGCTGCTTGATCACTATTTCAGGCAGGTTTCTTATATTTCCAGGTTAAAGGCTTTCAAGTTGCTCCCGCAGAATTAGAAGATATTATAAGGGATATTCCAAATGTGTTAGATGCGGCGGTTATTGGAGTTCCTCATCCCACTTTCGGAGAAGCACCTAGAGCGTATGTTGTTCCAAAGCCTAATGTACGGATACAGCCTGAAGATATCGCTAAATATGTAGCAAGCAAACTAACGAAATTTAAGCATCTCGCTGGAGGTGTTGAGCTGGTCGATGTTATACCCAAATCTCTTTCTGGAAAAATATTAAGGAAAGACTTGAAGCAAAATTATTTGGAGAGGAAAAGTTAATGTTAATATTTTTAATCTAGTGGTTTTAATAAAACGAAAAAAAAAACAATATTTGTGGTGTCATTTAAATTAATTATACAGGGTGATTCATTACTAATTGGAAATAATTCAATACTAGAATCCTGACTTCAAATTATGAAGATTCACTCCAAAACACCTTAATAAAATGTAGCTGCTAACTTAGTTACAGGGTGTTTTGTTTAAAAATTTGAAAACTATTTGTGCTCAGTACTTTAAAACTGTTTTATGTACTCATTTCATATTTGGCAGAAAGTGTAGATTGTGTACACCCTACTAAATTATATTAAACAAACGTTTCTGGCTACTACCAGAGGCGTGCGACAGGGGCAAGTGACAGGTTAGTCGTTCCCAAATTCTATGACACTGGCGAAATAGAAATTTTAGCTCAATTTTTCGATTCTCGATCAATATTTCTCGAGATATTTAAAGTTAAACATGAAACTGCCCAATTTTGATGTGTAATAACTATGTCGATGTTTTGGACCAGTGAATTGCATTTAACACGCAAATGAAACTTCAATCCGTGTCCACAATGAGGAACACAGTTATTAAATGAACGGATGGATCGAAAACAAATTGTGGTTCTGAAAATATAATTTAAATAAAAGTACCTACAATTTCAATAACATATCGGAAATATCAGAAAGGAACATTACCTAAAAACATTACCTTAAACCCTTCAATAAGCTTATTAATGTTTTGGCTAAATCATCTCCTAACTTTGAGAAATATGTTAGGTTGATTGACAATAAAATTGGGCAAAATTGGGCAGCTTCATGCTCAACTTAAAATATCTCGAGAAATATTGACTTTATCGTAAAAAGTATTGGAGAATCGAAAAATTTTGCTTAAATTTCTTTCACGCCAGTGGCGTAGAATTTGGGAACGATTAACCTGTCACTTGCCCCTGTCGTATGCCTCTGGTAGTAGCCAGAAACGTTTGTTCAATATTATGTTCATATTATGTTGATTCCGAGGAAAGAACAAACCACGTAAAATACCTCGTTATTCTGAAGAAAAATCTCAACATGGTGTTGTCATGGAACAATTTTTTGTGTTCGCGAGCTCGCTTCGAGCAACGACCATGGATAAAATTGAAGAAATTGAGGAACAAAATTATATTTATTTAGAAATATTGGGAGAATCATGTGAATATGAAAGAATATGAGCATTTCAAAGAGTGCGTAGCAGCAAGAATGTAAAGGTGGGTGATGGTATTTTCAGAGAGAGAATTATGTAAATATGGAAGAATATGAGCATTTCAAATAGTGGCATAGCAGCAAGAATGTAAAGGTGGGTAATGGTATTTTCAGATTTGGATAATTATTTTTGTTCTTGAAACGAAAGTTTGATGGATACTTACACATCAAAGAAAGCAAACATTTTCTCCGAAGAAAAAATAACTAGGTTTTTGTTGGAGGCGGATGACCCTACATGGTTGCTTGGAAAGGTTTTTGACGCCTGTAGGCGTGACGAACTTGTTAAGCTGTCCGTGGATGATTTTGAAAGCACCAGTGCCAGTTTTGGTTACGGAGCGAAGCAGAACGCTAGTGGCCACTGAAAGTCACAGTATTCTGGGAATGACCTCTGACATAAACTACGACCTGCCTTATACCGTCCTAATTCCAAATAGAGATGAATGGGTCCTCCGTAAGGATGAACTATTAAGAGCAGCTGCACCGAGAAAAAGATTTATTTGTGACAATCAAAATCTTATTATGTCAAATAAATATGATTTTTCATATGGCCTAACTAATATTTAATTTGTCGTTAAGAAAGGATTTGTTTCAAGTTCGGAAGGTAATATTGTTGATGAATAAAAACATATTCATTGTCATCAATAAAATGAGTTATCTATAGAAAATTACATTCAATCTTGTAAAAATGTATCATATTTGTCTCAAACAACATTTATTGAGGTATAATGACAAAATAGTTATATTAATCTTTGAAAGCATTTAAATTAAATAAAGTAGTTTTCCAATAACAAATACTTATTTTTGCAAACTAACTATATTGTTTTATTATAAAAAAATTACTTTATGACAGAATGACATTTCTTTATCATAAAAAAATGTATTGTATCGGTAAAATATATCTCCTTACTATAAATAAGTATATTGTCTGGGTTAACGTTATGTTTTTTATTCGTAAAAAATGTATCTTCCCAGCAGATTATATTTTTTTGTTGGAAACAAATGTTCCTTCTTCAAGAAAACTATTAATTCTACTAAAATTCAACATATTTATCATAAGCGAACCATAATTTTCATAAACATTATATTGCCTTACAGAAAAAAAATATATTTTCCGCAAATCGTTAGGAAATTTTGACATTCCTGTCAAAATTTCTTGAAGAAAAAGTCGGGACTTCCTTACTGTAAGGAAATGTCATTTCCTTACTGTAAGGAAATGATAGTTCCGTACAGTTGTTAGTGTTCTACATAAATGATAGAAATTTCTTTGGCAATAATTCTAATGAAGCAGTATTCACTGCCTCAACCAGCTCTGGAGGAGTCCCAGGAATGGAAATTTCATCATCACTTATCATTCTACTTTCGAGAACACCAGCCATTAAATTTATAAGCGTCAAGTTTGACAATTCAACCTCAATACGTTTCCATAGTAACCCAAGTAATTTTATTAGGAATTTCAAAGCACCATTTATTTGGGAATAAAATTATCGCGTTTTTTTTTAAATCAATCAATATCTGTCGAATTTTAAACGATTTGCGGAAAAATAGTATGTTTACCTCGTAGGAAAAGCCACATTCCTGGCTAAGTCTCGGCTTGCGCCTCGACTTAGCAATCTTCACAGTCGTCCAGGAATGTTAAGCTTTTCCTACCCGGTAAACAATGTACTATTCCCTAAAAAAACGAATTATTTATGGTATTGTTTTATGTTTATGGAAGTTACCTACATGCAATATTCAATACAATGAGCTTTCGAAATGTTTTTAAATATTTAGAAATATATTAACAGTTCACGGTGTATTAAGCAGTATGGGTTAGGTTAGGTTAGCTTCCACACGGTTCTCTAAATAATTAGGTTACTTAGGAAAATATATTTTTCACAAATATTTGTCTAAGCCGTTTCCAGACTACGTCGAACAACAAATTTGACTTTCGTTTCATATGTGTGGACTAGTCGATCGAATTGGTCGATGGTTAGTCTTGACACGGATTAAAATTACGTTATATTTATGACAAACATGTTCAAACCAAATAAAAATTAATAGTCTCTATTTATGAATAAAACTGTTTAGTAAGAATGCAGGATAGGAATAAAAAACTTGCTGCTGAATATTTTGATCTATTAAAAAAAATTATACATTTTTAAAATAGATACCATACATAAAATGGAAACCATACATTGTTAAAATTAAACATACCTACATGATCTAAAACATAACCAACAATGGTATCCACAAGATAGCCTTGTCTATCCTTAAGTGTGCTCATTAATGATTTCCCCATGGTAGTGTTTTGGAGTTCTTGATAGGTTTAATTGAGAAATGTGTATGTTTGAGGTACATTTCGCTTGCTTGTTACTTCTACCTACTTGAATATAATTGTCATTTATTTCCTTACCTTCAAAGATATCTCACAATTTTTGTAATCGCCATGAGTTTAACAATTCATTCATTCTATTATTAAACTTATTTTTTTCCAGAGCACTTCAACTACATACATCACAAAAACAGAATAATCAGTAAAATTGCAAAAACTGATCTAATTTCACATGCAGACTGTCGCCAAACGTATACAGGTGGTGACCGTTACTGAATAATAGGGAAGGGTGGGGTGAGAATTCTTTGTTCCAATTGCCACATAATTTGTAGGCTAATGTGATTTCTTACTGGTGAAGGAATATGTGATTTGTAGCAAATAAGTTTTTTTCTCGTAACAGTAAAATGTACAATTATACTGAAATACTTATTTTTTCGGTATAAAGTAGATCTAATTTGAGGCTAATAATCTATAGGCTTATTTAAAAAATGTAAATTTCTGTCAAAACTTTCAAATGATTTAAGTACTATGAATATTTAATTTGTTGTTTCAAAGTGATGGAATATTATTCAAGATGTTGGGTTTTTTTCTGGGTAATGTAAAAAAATTTTACCCAAATAGCATCGTTATATTTTATAACAAAATATTATATTGTGCTTTGTAAATTTTTATAGTTTCTGAAGAACAATTGTATGAAGGTGTGCATATAGAAGAATATTTTTTCTACATTAAAGAAATTACACTCGAATTAATCATTTTTTACATCAAAATTTCCCAATATCTTCACGTTAATATGGCTTCTTAATAATAAATAAGCAATATTAGTTTTAAACAAAGGGGGGTCGAACAAATCAATTCATTTGTCTATAAATAACTCTTCTCTCGGTGTGTTGGTACACAGACGGCTCAAAAACATCCTCAGGATCTGGTGCAGGTGTACCTATACGGGCGCAGACCTAGGACAGTAATTTCAACCCCTCTAGGATCATATGCAACCGTATTTCAGGCGAAAATTTACGCCATTGTTTCATGTGTGGAGAGATTGGAGCAAGCCAATCTCATATGTAGAACAATAAAAATTTTCTCGGGCAGCCAGGCGGCTTTGAAAGCACTTAGCTCTCACCGTGTAACTTCAAAATTGGTTTAAGACTGCCAAAAAAGACTCTCCTCAATAAAGTATTGCTGGTCTTGATCCCTGGCCACTCTGGAAGGAAACGAGAAGGCAGACTTTCTTGCAAGGAAGGGTGCCGAATGTGTTTCTTTCGGACCAGAACCTACAATTGGCATCGCAATATGTTTTGCCAAACAAACACTTAATCCCTGGACAGCAAGAAGAGCTTTAGACTTCTGGAATAATTAACCAGGATTGTTTCATTCAAAGGGTTTTATACATCCTTTGAAGAATTTCTCCAAACAAATGTCAGACCAACATTTGAACTGTCGGAAGATCTGACTTGCCGTCTTTGTCTGGAAGAGGATGAAACAGCAGAGCATATTATTTGTGCCTGCCCCGCCACGGCTCGAATCAAGTATCTGATGTTTGGCAGGGTCTCCCTCTCGTCCTCGGAACTGAAATATCATTCACCAAATAAACTAATCGGCTTTGTTAATGATGTGAATTTGATTGGTGTAATCTAAATACGTGTGAGTCATTATAGACACTTGCGAGTCGCAGTGGACGGCCTTATAGACCCACTAACCACACGCCTACAGTGGGGTATACTAACAACAAAACGAACAGGGTATTTGTCATTTCAAAACTTCCTTTTGATGCCTATGGTTCATAACAAAAATTTGGAAAAGCGGCGATTCTTCATTAGTTATAGGAATGGTAAATATGTAAACCAAGTTGTGGTCCTTCATACTATTGGAGATGTTCCAAAGAAAATTGTAGCAATCTTAAAATTGGAAAATCCTTAGCTATACACGGGCACTCGTTTCGCAGATCTTCGGCTACTATGCTTGTAGAAAATGGTGGCGATCTACTATCGGTAAAAGTATCGATATTAAAACCGAATATTTTTTATTAATGAGCAAACTTTTTCAGAAAATCAAAATGGTTTGTGCTCGATTATGGACACAAACATAGATACCCAAATTACTTATTAACGACCATCGTTTAAAACATATTTAGATTGAACAACCGTATAAAATGAATTAAATATCAACTACATGCATTATCGTTAACTTTAAATATTATATTTTCCATCAAAATTCAGTGAGCAATGTATCCTCTAACATCAAAAGCTGTCTTCACCTCAAAAGATATTAAAACCTATACACACATCAACAAAGTCTTATCCTATTTTTGCGTTGTGCCAAAAAACACTCAAAGTGAAAAGAAATTATCGTTGGAAAATGTCTTCATTATAGCTTTAATTATAATATCTTCACTTGGTTCCGGGTACACAATCTACATGGAACCTGGCTTGAACAGGGATTTAAGAAATTATTACGGAATTTCAGATATATTCGAAGACGTTAATGATATGCTTATTATAAATGTCTGTTTCATAACAACGTTGATAAAAAAGAAGCATTGGAAAACGTTTAATAGCTGGATTAATTGTGTGGATGACAATTTTGATAACGGACATATCATTTTGGGTAAATCTTATTACCTTTCGATACTGTTTTTTACGATATCTCCTTGTGCAAGCCTTATTATGGATATCGCTTACATTGTCGAGTCTAGAGGGGAAATACCCATTACAACCATTTACAGTTTGATAGCAAAATACTATAGCTTCGCTTTATCATTTTTAATATGTAATTCAGCGTCAATTTTAGCCAGGAGATATGGTGCTCTAACTAACATATCAATATTCCATATTAATAAAACATTAAATGGTTCATCAAGTAAGTTACATTGTTTATCTAATTCCATTATAAAATGTGACACTTTAAGTCACTCCTTGACGTTAGATAACGTCACATTTTTCATAACCTTCATATATCAGTTATGAAAAGTAGTTATGTAATAGATATTTACGATATAAGTGTGGTAAAGATTCATATTACCAAAATGAGATGGGAAATTTGTCAAACGAGGCCGTTAGGCCGAGTTTGTTAACCCATGGAATATCGTAATATGAATTTACGATACGAATATAGTACATTATTTTACCTACTACCAATAATGTTAATTATTTACTCAAAATTAGTAATATTCCTGAAATTAATGATATTAGAATCATTTAACAAGCAAGCGTTGCGCTCATTGTTGATTCATTTTGCGAGCTGTCAATCTTGACGCGCTCACTTCAGTTTGGTATGATTGTATCGACATGAGTTCCGACCATGAAAGTGTGGATGATATAGAACTTGCTGCAAATAACGCAATACAAACCCTAATACCCGCTAAGTCCCGCAATAGATACGAAAAAAAAGCGATTCGAAGACTGGTGCAGTTCAAAAAAAGTCAGTTCATTCCAATTAATTTTACTTTACCGAACTAGTAGAAAAAATAGTGTACCTGACACGTGCGGAAAAGTCACTGGCTGAACTCGCTTAAGCGTCGTTCGGCAATCTTCAATAGTGTGCGGAAATGTATTACTTTCCGCACTAGTCAGGTAAACTACTATACGTAATAACTGTTTAAGTTTAAAAGAATAATCTATTGATTAGGTACTGTCAAAACTGACAATTATTTCATTATTTTAATTCAATAGTATTTTAAGATTTATAAATATTGAAAACAACAATATTAAGGACACAGTTATTTAAAGTAAGTCAATTTTCTAGGTGAATACTTCATAGTAACAATACTTCTAATACCATTTGAATCCACTTTAATATTACCATTGTAATTGAAGATTTTATTAAATATTATAAAAGCGCGGAATTGGATAAATCGTTGTACGCAAACACGTTATGAAGAGAGCTCTTTTCATAGCTAGTTACGTAAATAACTATTCCAGTAGTAATGATAATAAACGAGATACTTTTATGACGATCGTTCCTATTCGTTATTAGGCGAACATTTCATTCACTGCTGTGAATTAATAGTATAACATTTTTTTTTTCAAGATTCTGATACCGAAGGTTTAACAAAAATTCGAAAAATATATTCAAAATTGAACGACGGACTGAAAGAGTTCAACGATTTGTTTGGTTGGCCCATGCTGTTCATCTTCTCTGAAATGTTGGGGGATCTAATAACCTTTATAAATTTTGCAATCGCACCAACTTCAGATGTAGTTATATCTTCGGGAACAATCGTTAGAGACACTTTGAAAGCGAGTATTTCCATGGTTAGTATTTTTATGATTACTTCCAATATGTTAGTAGGTATATTGAACAAAAAATAAAAGTCTTCTTTTTTATATAATTTATAATATACGCACTACTGGAATCAGGTGCTCTCATGGAGACTATTAAAGAAGAACGAAATGTAACCTCAAAATCGCCTGTCTAAGCATTTTGGTTTTTCACCGCTTCGCCACTGCTACTCCTGTACCTACTATTTTAAAACAGGAACCATGGAGATGAGATAAGGAGAACGAACTTATACGAGAAAATTGACAAAATCTGTTCAAAAAATCGTCTTTTAAAGCTGCTACTCCTGAACTACTTATTTCAAAACAGTAACCACAATAACCTCAGTTTTTATAAACAGATTGCGAAAATTCTATTCGCGGTATACGATTTAGACAAGTACGACAAGGAAAATATTAGAAAAACTACTAGAAAGAGAGAGAAGAATAATTTTGCGAAGTCGACGATGGGCGAGTGTTCAGTGCCCTCCATTTAAACCGCTGTTGCCAAATGTACTTATCTGTAAAAGTTATTCCCAATTTTAGTCGACAACAATGTTAATACCAATAATTATCAAATCGAAAGCAGTGTATAGATTATATTTATTGCAGATTGTAATTTTTTCAAATTTTTTCTTGAACTAAGTATATCATTTTATTCTCATTTGTGTTGATCTCACTTATTTTTTAAAAGTCAATAATATTACCAATCCCGATTTTCTCCTACAGAATACGGCGTTATCCCGTGTTAAAATTCAAATGCAAAATTAGTTATTTATTCCTTAGAAAGTATCAAACATTCTAAACTGGCAACGCTGCTTCCATATCAAATTGATAGCTGGAACTGAACACACGCCCAACGCTGACTGCGAACAATTATCCTTCTCTCTCTTTCAAGTAGTTTTTCTCATGTATTTTCTCTGTCGTACTTGTATAAATCGTATGTCTCGAATAGACTTTTCGCGATCTTGTTGGCTTGCAGTGTTTTTGGGGAATAATTACAGTGAAAAATTAACAACTTTTATTAAATTCAAATTCAAATCTCGGATTGCTAGAAAAATACATTTTTTCGTAAAAATATTGGCAAATTGTTCTTCACTCTTTACAAAATCTAACGTAAAATCCTTGTTTAATCTATCTCTTAAAAAATGGACACGAACATCAATGTGTTCAGTTCTTTTTTGAGCTGTTTCATCAGTCAACATTTTTATTGCACTCTGGTTGTCCATCTTCAGAGTGATTGGTCTTGAGCAAATTTCCAGTTCTTCATATAGTCTGCTCATTATGATGATTTCTTAAACATCACAAATCCTGAAGTCGATTTTTTAGTTCGGTAGTCCCCTGCGAAATCGGAATCACTGTATCCTACCAATAATTCGTTATTTGAGTTTTTCGTATGGTGAAGGCCAAATGTTTTTGTTCCACTTAGGTAACGTTTCACTCCCTCCCATTGGATTAAACGAGGATATTCCATATATCTGCTGAGTTTATTGATAATGAATGCAATATCTGGCCTTGTGACAGATGCCAGAAATAGCAAACTTCCTATAGCCTCGCGGTACGGTGCTTTGCATAAAGGACTGTCTTCACTATCCAAATCTTTCGTAGGCCCTGCTTCACATGATATTATCTTTAATTTTTCAAGAATTCTTTCTATTTGTATTTTCTGACTTATAAATATTCCATTTTCAGTTTTAGTAGTTTCCATTCCCAAAAATTGTTTCACTCCTTCTTCTCTCTTGATTTCAAAATTATTTTTCAAATGTTCCATTAATCTCACTATTCCTCTTCTACTGGTTGCTGCGATTAAGCCATCGTCCACATAAATTACTAAAAATAATTTTTCACCTTCGTCTTTGTAAAAAATGCAAGGATCATTAACTGACTGAATTAGTTTGGACTCTTTCAATGTAGCTACAAATTTCGCATTCCAATTACGAGGAGACTGCTTCAAACCATAGAGTCCTTTCATTAGTAAACAAACCCTGTTTGTCCCGTCATGGAATCTAGGTGGTTGCTCCATGTAAATTACTTCGTTAAGATCACCATTAAGGAATGCAGTCATCACATCGAACTGAGCTAATTCCATTTGATACTACGCAGCTATGCTAAGTATCAACCGTATGGATTTATATTGTGCTACAGGACTGAATGTTTCGAAGTAGTCTTGGCCAAAAGTTTGACTGTATCCTTTAGCAACCAACCTTGCCTTATAAATCCCATTCAATTTCTTTCTGAAGACCCACTTATTCTTTATAGTTCTCTTGTTGTCTGGAAGTTGGGTTAACGTCCAAATTCCATTTTTATGAAGTGCCTCCAGTTCTTTTTTCATAGCATTTTTCCATTCTTCACTCTGTAAAGCTGTCTCGTAATCAATTTCTTCTTCTGCTATCATACAAACGAAATCTTCATATTTTACTGGTGGTTTTATTGAACTTCTATGCCTTAGGTTTCTTCCTTCTTCTTCATGTTCTTCATTTTCTTTTGTGTCATCTTGGAAACTATTAAGATCGTGTTTTTCGTTATTGCTATTGTCTTCTTCTGTATCTGTAGTCTGTTTTACTTTTTCTTTTGTTTTAATCAATATTGATGTATTTTCTTCAATGGATTTCTTTGGAATTACATCTCGGCATACTTCTATTCTTTGATCGGTTGGAAAATATATTCTGTATCCTTTCGTTTCTTCAGAATAGCAGACAAAAATCCTTTCTTTGCTTTTATAGTCAAATTTTTACGAAGTTGTTTCGGTATATGGGTATATACAGGCTGTCCAAATATTAAGAAATGATCAATCTTTGCTTGTTTTTTGAATATTAGTTCAAATGGTGTTTTACCGGTTATTGAACTAGTCTCCGTTTTATTCAGAACATGAGATTATGTATTTATGGCTTCGGCCCAAAACAGTTTTTCCAATTTTCGGTGATGAAGTAAAGTTCGGGCGGCTTCTACTAATGTCCTCATCTCCCTTTCTGCTGCTCCGTTTTGTTCGGGTGTATACTTCACTGTGAACTGATGTTTTATTCCGATTTTTTTTAATAATGTCTCCACTTCCTTATTTTTGAATTATGTGCCATTATCTGTCCTTATTTCTTTTATTTTTTCATTTATTTCGGTCCGGAATTTCGGTATAAATTCGGTTAATTTTTCAATAACTTCATTTTTATTTTTCAGGAAATAAACATATCGATAATGAGAGTAAAAGTCCTTGAATAATAAAAAATAAATCGATCCTCCAAGCGATACAACTTCCATCGGACCTCCAATATCAGAGTGTATTATTCCTGGTTTAGTAGTCACATTGGTTGAAATTGAAAATGATTGTCTACTCTACTTTCCATAAATGCATGCTTCACATTGAAATTTTGAATCATCTTGAATTTTGATATCAAAACTTCTCAAAATTTTCTTGCAATGTGATATATTTTGATGTGCCAATAAATAATGCAATTCTTCCATTGATTCCTTTGTCTTAGAGCTTATGAAACTAGCCGCAGCTTCTTCAAATCTGACTTCAAATTGTAGTTTGAATAATTTTCCAATTTTCCTGACCTCTTTTCCTGGACTATAATTCTACCATCCTTTTTGATCTGACATTTATTTCTGTCAGTTATTATGACACAACCTTTATCAGTAACAGCGCTTGCAGAAAATAAATTATATTTCAGTTCAGGAACGTAAAAAACATTCTCACTGGAGCAACTAACGCACTCATCATCGTCAGTTTGGGCATTCACAAGAATAGTACCTTTTCCAAGAGCCTCAAGTCTTTTACCATCACCAATAATTATATACTCTTTGGTTTCAAGTTCTTCGTAAGTACTGAACCACATTCTATTGAAAGTCATATGATGGCTGGCACCACTATCTGAATACCAGTCGGTGGTTGTATTATTTCCATTTGTTATAAGAGCAAAATTTTTCTTATTTTTATCATCATTTAGTGGTTTACTTTCGGCTTTGTTCTTCTAACCAGCAATCTCGTTCGAAGTGTCCTCGTTTTTTACAAGAAAAATCACCTTTGCGAAACTTATTCTTATGACGTTCATTTTCATTTTTCTTCCAATCTCTTTTCTCGAACGTTTTGGCTGCTAATGCCCCAGCAACTTCATCGCTGCATCTGTTCTTTATTCTTTCTTCTTCTGCGAGTAGTCTTGACGTGAGAGTATTCAGGCTTTTATTCGATGAGATATCCCATGCAGAATGAAAATGTTTAAAACTTTCAGGCAAAGTCATGAGAATTTTGTTCACCAGCATACTTCCGCTTATATCTTCTCCACAAGTTTTGAGATCATGACTGAGTTTTTCTAAGTCGGCTACATAGCCAGCAACACCATTTCCTTTATAGGAGTAAGCATAAAACCTTTGTTTAAGAGAATGTAGGTTTGCCTCTGTGGTTTTTTCGTATAGAGCTTCAATTCTTTGCCACATTTCACCGGCGGTTTTACAAGCAATTAAATGAGTCACTACCTTTTCTTGCACTGAAGTCACAATAAGGTTTCGAGCTTTCAGATCTTTTTCATCCCATTCCCTTTTTTCTTCTTCAGAACTTGTTGTGGATCGTGCATTCTCAATGACATAGTAGACACCAGAAGGTTTCAGAGTGATTACTAACTGAAACTTCCAGGCTGCATAGTGGAGTCCATTCTCATCGAGCGTTATAATTCTTCTGTATTCGACTGTATTCATTTTTAGGTCAATTTCCTCCAAGTGAATACTAACTCGTCGTACTTTTCACTCTGGCCGACCTTCGGGATATTCCAGAAGTATTTTACTTTTATTTTGAACACTTTCCCTATCTCAGTATTGTCCTGGGCCCATAACCTGTTGGCTTTCAGTGTTTTTAGGGAATAATTCCAGTGAAAAAGTAACAACTTTCATTAAATTCTAATTCAATTGACAAAACAAATTAAAAGTCAAAAATTGTCATTTTTTTATCAACTACATATAGTCTGAGAAATAAATGTTAAATAATTATTTTATTCAGATCTGTATATGATCTGTTGTATATTTCAGTTGTCAACTAGTAAACATTATTTATGACCATGGAGACTAGATATAAGCAGCACAAACTCCTGAATATGAAAAGTGACCATCGAAAGGAGAAAAATTGGTGGCGCCAGTATAGCTAGAGGGTCAACAGTTTAGTAGGGTCGACGTAGTGAATTATTTCAGGTTATATGAATGGGGGGATTATTTATTATTATCAGGTTACCTTTATGTTATGTTATAGCAAATTTTAAGGGAAAAAATAAGTGTTTCTCGTAGCTGGTGTTGTTTGGTTAGAAGTATGTTTCTTCAATTTTATATTATTCGATTCTCTTTAAAATTATAATGGCAAATATAATCATTTGCTTTCAAATCAATAATCAAAGACATTTTTCATTTTCCTAATCTTCTCATTCATCCTTCTGAAGAAGGCATTTTATAAATTGGTTGTAGAGGCCCGCAATTGGTCTTTCAACTTCTGGTAGTTCTTTTATCTATACCCATCGCGATGGTGCGTAAGAAAATGCTGCAGCTGGTGCATTTCCAGCTTCAAGTTACAAAATAGGGTTGATTATGACAATATAATTATTGTTTTCAGATCCGTCTTGTGGTTTTAATAATGTCATGTGACAGTATAGAGTCCAAGGCTCAGGAGTTTATAAATTCCAATTATTTGCTGCAGAGTAATATGGATAAAAGTTTTTTAAGAGATGAACTCTTCTATTTGGTGAAATGGGCTAAGGAACTAGCACCAAAATGCTCTGCCGCTGGTTTGTTTACTGTGAATCAAGGAATATTTGTCAAAGTCTTTTCTGCACTGGTGACCTATATTATCGTATTCATTCAGTTCAATACTTATTGATCAATTAAGGAAGTATAAATGAAAACAACAACCAATCAAAAAAAGTATAATTATAAATTATCAGCATTGTTTATCAACGTTCGAAACTGTTAACCATATACCACCTTCCGTAGTCAATAAAAACTTCTCAGTAAGATATTTAATAGGTAATTCTGTTTTATGATGTAAGTCAAATGAAAAATTTCGAATCATACTGGCCAATCCGATTTTAGTTTGTAACATTCCTAGACGACCTCCTGAAACAATAATTAAATTAAATAATCTTAATTCAAATTGGTGGGTAGATGCATTTTGATGTAAGAAATTCAAACTCGGTTCATAGTTCAAAAGATTTGATTAAAAATATCCTCAAATACAACACATAAATGTCTGTATTTGAAAATCTTTCCTAAATAAATGTTTTCACTTACGATACAGAATGAAGTAAAACTTCCCTGTTTCAACCATTTTTTCGTCATTATGACCTATGTGTACTTATATTAGACTCCGTTTCACATTAAAAGAAGCCACGTGAAGTTGGCCAACTGTCTTGCGCAGAAATAAAAATTGGTCTCATTTATCTACGTCGCCTCCTAACGACAGTTTCATGCCATTGGGGTTACAAACGAACATCTCCAATTGTTAATTGAAAGTATAAATATTTAAACGATTCCAAGTATTTCCATATACCAGTATCGATTCTATGTGAAACTTTTTCGAAAAGCTTCAAATAAATCCCAAATATGTTCATTTCATGTTCATTTCACATGAGATAAATACATTTCTTATATTGTTATTTAGTGTTAACCTACAAAATTTGAAAACCTTACTAACTAAACACTACTGAATGTCCATTCAACAATATAACGCTGGTTTTGACAGCAAGTTCGCGCATACGAATGCAACTACAAGTGGCTTCTTCTTACTTCAAACGGAGTCTAGTTTTAATTATGGTTCCAGTTATGTTTTTGAGAAGGATTGTATTAGTGAACATTTCGTAAAAATGAGTGAACGTTATATTGTACGCCAAAAATTTGAACCATTAAGTCTTAATGAAAAAAAGATGATTTTATACGTATTTTTGTATGTACAGAAAGAAGATCGCATGTTGTTAAACACGCCTTTTTCAAGTGCTCACTATTTGCAAAACAGTGTTGACATTATAGAAAAATGTGAACAGATTACTGGATTGGAAAATTCGACTATATATACAAAGCAATACATGAACAAAAAACAAATCAGGTTTCAAGCGAACCCTAGAAGAAACCAGAATAAAAAGTCCCGCAGCCTATAGCTGGGCAAAATTCATACTGTATGACGTACTGTATGACGTATGCCGGTTTAGTGCGCTTTGGAGGATGAGAGAATAGTATATTATTAAACGAGCAATTTATGATAGCCATAATTCACGAAGGGTGACGTTTGCGTCACGAGCCGCAGGCGAGGGGCGCAAGTCACCCAAGTGAATTATGGCCATAAATTGCGAGTAGAATACTATACTTTGTCCACGACACTTAATTTATTTATTAATAAATAAAAGTCAGTAGCGATTTGGCATATTACTAACCTCAAAATGTTGTGGCATCTACTTCAAATAATTTGACATATATAGAGATGGGCGATACTGTAGAAAGTATCAATACAACGTACCGTTATAAATATATTGTTTTAAAATACTTAATATTAGAAAATATCGTTATGAAAAGTATCAATACTAAAAATTACAATATTTTATAGATACGATATATGTCAGAAACCAGTTTCCTGAACAAAATACACAGATTTAATAGTTTATTTCATATTGTACCCCCATCTCTAGTCGTGAATTATGAACCATAATACACTACAGTGTATTATGAACCATAATTCACGACAGATGATATATGGGTACCATATACCTTTAGTTAGGAGGTAAAATATTGACTTATTATTAGGTGGTCGTGGACAAATTATTTTTTGCAACTCGGAGACGAAAGTGTCACTTTTAGACCCAAGGTATATAAAGTGACATTTGAGTACAATAGAGGAGTTCAGTCTAAGGTCAGTGTGGCCAACAAAAAGTGGTTTTCCTGACAAGAATGACAGTTAATGTCTACCCCTTAAAACATAAGATTTTTGCATGTTTTTTATCATTGCGAACATCTATATTGCTTTATTAAAATAATGAATACACCCCCGAAGCATAAATGTTGGAATTTAAAATGACTTTTTAGCTGAATACACAGCACATCGGTGGCCAAAAATTCCAGCAACTCTTGCCATGTCACCATTTAATAGGGGACTTCGGTCCAAGTTGCCAACCCAAAAAATTTCACATTTTTCTACCACTGGGGAAAGAAAATTTCCGGACGATTTTGTCATGTAAAGTTCGTATTATTTATAAATATCCGTAAACGGAGCCTCGACTCTTCAAATTAGATAATTTGATGCAAATATCGAAATTTGTAAAAGTCATATCTGATTGGCTGAAAATTTTGTTGGAGCACCTGATTTCACGTCAATAATGTCAACAATACGCCATCCATCTTTAGGGGCTGCGTTCAGAAAACACAATTGTTGCAGAACCGTTGAGTGAAAGTTCTGCGAAGCCATTTTCCTGAGTGGTTTTAAATTGCGCTCAGTGAGCACAACACGATGCAGATTGTGATATTTTTATGAAGATTGTCTATGGTTTTATTATTAGTAAACAAAGATTATACTTAGTAAAGGGATTAGTGAAATAAATAAGTATTACAACATGAGTGATGATTATGAATATGAACTGATTTATACGTATAATAAAATTATGTAGCATACACTCATACAGCCAGATACGAAAAATGTTCACAAATGATTGAAAAATGTTTTGTATTTATTCAATCAACAGTTGAGTTATGTATATGTTATGTTTTCTGAACGCTACCATTATTGACGTGAAATCAGGTGCCCCAGCACAACTTTCAGCCAATCAGATATGACTTTTACAAATATCGATATATATCTAATTTGATTTAATTTGAAGAGTCGAGGCTCCGTTTACGGATATTTATAAATAATACGAACCTTCACATGACAAAATCGTCCGGAAATTTTCTTTCCCCAGTGGTAGAAAAATGTGAAATTTGTTGGGTTGGCAACTTCGACCGAAGTCCCCTATTTCTGTTATTCTGTCACTGGTTATGTCAAATGTCAGTTATATTTATTTTTGTTGATATTCGTTTAATTGTGTATGTCCATTTTCAATTAGATTTTAGTAGCATTTCTAGTTAGTTGTATCTCTATTGTTCCTGGAATTTTTGGCCACCGATGTGCTGTGTATTCAGCTAAAAAGTCATTTTAAATTCCAAGATTTACGCTTCGGGGGTGTATTCATTATTTCAATAAAGCAATATAGATGTTCGTAATGATAAGAAACATGCAAAAATCTTATGTTTTAAGGGGTAGACATTATCTGTCATTCTTGTCCGAAAAACCACTTTTTGTTGGCCACACTGACCTTAGACTGAACTCACCCTTCTCGTCATCGATTGTTAATCTCCTTCTATGACATTACGTAGGAAGAAATAGAAAAAAAGGCAGGTCTGTGATTAATCCTAATCAAAATATCACAATAATGAACCGTTTGAATGTTTTACAAACGTTAACCCTAATCTTTGACTTACAAAAATTTGATTGGTTGATGTTTAGATTACGCGTCAGCGCAACCTATCAATCAGGAGCTCAAAATACTATTAAGGCGTTATTTTCGTAGCGGCAAAGTGTCTTACGTCTTTTTCTACTGTCACACTGACAGTTCTTGTCAGGTGTGTACTTTGTTGCTTACGGTCAATTATTACTTATTTGAAGTGAATATTGATCTTATTGTTATATTTATCTAAATAATACAAAAATATGCCCAGATACATGAAAAAACATCAGCATTTTGAAAGTTCTGAAATATTTTCGGTTAGAAAAAGATGCTGGTAATTATTGATTTCATAGCCTTTTCGAATTTGGCTGAATACGATCCTGATGATTTTATCTATCAAATTTAAGGTAAGCTATTTGTCAAAATAGCTAAAAAAATAAACGACATGCCGAAAACCCGGATATACGTCACAATCGATGACGCACACCAAGAAGGGTATTATTATTATTCCACTTTTGTTCATTTACACTGATTTTTCTGCAGCCGTCCCGAAAATAGAACTTTCAGTATGATTTATCAAATCGAAAATGTAACTACACAAATCGTACCGAAAGTAGCTATTTTCGGAATGTTTTGTTTCACTTTCGGGACGATTCTTTTACTTTCGGGACGATTCTTTTACTTTCGGGACGATTTTTTACTTTCGGAATAATTTTCAATATATATGTAGGCGGCCTTAGCAATGACATTTACGGAATTTTCATTGTGACATCGCTTGTCAAAATAAATTTGTTGATAGTTCAACTGTATCTTCAATTTTCCGATCCAGAAATGGAAATCGACAACGAAAGTGACGAGGATATAATTATTCCACATGAAATCAGTGAAGCTGCTAACTGTTATAATTGTACAATTAATGTACATAAGTAATATTTATAGTATCTATCCCTATTATTTTTCAATATTTTATCTACCAACGGCAGCAGAAAAAATATTGTACGTAACGCTTCCGAAAGTGATTTTACGGGACTCGCCTACTACTCGCCCTGGAAACTGCCTACTCATCCCGTAAAATATCACTTTCGAGGCTTGTTACGTAAATAACTATTTCTCTACGTTTACAATGACGCCATTTTGACAGTGACTTTGTTTATAATTACCACAGAAACAAACAGCATACGATGTTTATTGTGTTGGGGCTTAAAGATGTAAGTACTATTAATTTTCATTTAAAAATTATGTTGACCAAAGTGACATCAATCCCTTAGGTGGATTGTTTCCCTCAGGCTCCGCTACGCTCCGCCCTCAGCGATCAAACACCACAAGCGGGATTAAATGGGTCACTTTAGTCGCTTGATGTATAATATACAGTTAAATGGCTTCGGACTTGAAACTATGTATGTAAAACAAAATAGAAAACTTCCCTATCGGCCTGATTCTATAAGGAAGTGTTTACAGCTTAACCGCTCACTGAGTGGTAAAAAGCAAGGTCAGTGATTAAGGTAACCACTTTATTGGGTTTCGGATTCTATGACACCAAACTGTTTAGCTTTTTAACCATTCTAACTTCCAAAATGTGGATAGTCTTAACCACCAGATTTCTCTGGTGGTTGTCCTTTAATTACTTTTGCTTGTCATTGTCAAAGTGATTATAGTGAGTGAAAAGCAGTGAAAAGTACACTCACCGGCACGAAAAACGGGCACCCCGATAATTATTGATGAAATACATTAATTTCTTCAATTTTTTTTTCATTTGGTTTTTCCAACAATGAAAAACGGCATAGTAGAATACCCTGCAGATTTTTTATCAAGAAATGTCTTCCCAAATTGAACATAATGAAGGTATTGTACGAAAATCTCAATAATGTAAAAGTTATCATCTTGCACTTACTTCTGCGGTTCCAGTAGGCTATGCATTTTTAATGATTTTTACGATGACATTTAAGGTTAGGTTAAGAGTTTATTTATGTTATATGGTTTATTACTTGCTTATGTCAATTAGTGTGAATTTCAAGATGTCTTTAAGCTCATAAACTGTTGCATCTATTGTTGCTCTTATTCAAGACGGAAGAAGTCAAATTTACGTGGCTAACAGATTTGGGGTATCACGCAGTACCGTGCAACGTGTATTTACACGTTTTATAGAGACGGGAGCTTACATTCGACGTCTTGGAACTGGTCCCCAGAGAAGAACTACCCATCGAGATGACCGTTTCATGATATCTTCAGCTCTAAGAAATCGTTATACAACTGCTATAGAGATTAGAAACAACCTTGAACATCTCAGGAACGTGAATGTTAGTGAACGAACAGTTAGAAGAAGATTGAATGAAGCTAATCTGAGATCTCGACGACCCGCTATAGGACCAGAATTTTCCAGAGAACATCGTGTAGCCAGATTACAATTCGCTAGGGAGCATCAAAATTGGAATGCTTACGACTGGATTGTTTACCGATGAATCCAGATTTTGCTTACGATCCCCAGATGGTCGCGAAAGAGTCTGGAGAAGAGGAGGTGAACGATATGCTGAGTGCACTTTCAGCCCTAGAGTAAGTTTTCAAGGGGGATCAGTTATGGTGTGGGCTGGAATATCTTCAGAGGCGCGAACAGAATTGTACATAGTCCCTAGAGGATCTGTGACTGCAGATAGGTACACAAATGAGATACTACAAGATTATTTTGTTCCATATGCACCATTTATTGGTGACAACTTCATATTAATGCATGACAATGCACGCCCTCATTGTCACGGAATATTTGAACGAAGTTGGTATAGCCCAAATGGCATGACCAGCGCGCAGTCCCGATCTAAATCCAATCGAGCATATTTGGGACACGCTAGGTAGAAGAATTCGAAGCCGGGTACCTGCTCCTATTACCTTGGATCAGCTCAGAGTGGCTCTTTTAGAGGAATGGGAAGCTATTCCACAGGATGAAGTATTCAACTTAATTAACAGTATGCCTAGAAGAATTAATGCCGTTAAACAGGCTCGTGGAGGTAATACGAGGTATTAATTAGACAGAGAAGTGGTAAATATTGTTTTCTAAATTGTTTTTTGTGTTTATGATGATAATTGTATAACTGCTAATAAATGTATTTTCTTTGTGTTAATGTTAACAGGCGTCAATTTCTTGAAATAAAAGCTTTCCGAAAACATTTTCTGAAGATAGGTAACTTTAAAAACATGCACCAATGCGTGCCTACCGTTGACAAAGGTTACAATAGAAAAAATAGAAAGTTTAGGCCTTTTAATATAAAAATTGTAGGGGTGCCCGTTTTTCGTGCCGGTGAGTGTATATGATGAGGACTACGAAGATAATGATGATGACAACGACCTAGGAAACAATGACCCCATCGTCGTTAGTAAGCTTTTTGGAATGAAATGTATTATTGAATTTTTAGAGCGTGACATACAGACTGCCGGAAGAAACACGCCATTTTTAATAAATAAAATACAAACAGAACCTAGATGCTACTAAACTACTATGGAAGAATCAAATAAGCTTCTCGATTTCACCCCAAACGATAATAACACAATCAAATTTATAGTTGAAATAATCTTTGTTGCAAAATGTAAGCAAACATAAAAAAATCATGACACAGTTGTCAGTTAGAATCTATGGTTAGAATAACGGAACACCACTTTCTCGTATTTAACTGTATGTTCTATGGTTAACATCAACTTGATAGTGGCAGCTAGGATAGCCGACTACCAGCTAATGCAAACTGGCAGTTGATAAACACTTTGATCAACAGCTAAGATTTAGCCGAAGGCTACAATATTCAACCGAGCATTGATAAAGCCCTAAGCGTACGAAGTTTAATAACCGTAGTTGATTTTGGTTTTATAGAATCCGAAACATGGATGGCGAGACTAGACGAGTGATTAAAATTTAAACCCCAACAACCACGTTATTACGCTAATCACTCTCTCAACCCATTTCTTATAGAATCAGGCCAAATATCGTGTTAAGAAAAACAAACAAAAAATATTATTTTTTACCTAAGCAGTATCTCGGTCCCTCTCCAAACGACAGAAATGCAACAGAATGTCTTTTTTCGATGTTTTCCTCATTGAATCTTTCGGGATCGAATTTTGCCGGATCTGGATAAATTTCAGGATCATTGTGGATAGCAAAAACTGGAATAATAACTTGTATTCCCTTTTTAATAATCACGTTTGTACCAGGAACGTTGTAATCTTTTGTACATTTCCTTAGTAAATTTGGCACTGGAGGATGTTTACGAAGTGTTTCTGAAATTACAAAATTTCTTAAAACTAACACAAAATTTTTGTACGAACACAATTAAAAGAACTAGTTATTTAAGATCTTGAATATAGTACATTAAATATGTTTAAAAGAACTGATTCTCTTTAATTAACAAAAAAAGGAAATTAATTAAATAGTCTAAACAGTGTAGCAACTTCCCTATTACTCTTAAATTCAAGAACTTCTTCAATTCTCTCTAATATTCAACCGAAAACAACGACAGAATAGAGTCCCGAAATTATTGTTACGCCAGACGAATTACTCGTTTTCGGGGTCTTTCATTTTCAGACTATGATGAGCTATTGAACCTTTAGATGATCTACAAATCGTAGGTAGGTACAGCTCGCATATTTCAAAAATAATAATTAAGAATTAAAAATGATAGGGACCGAAAATTATTTTATTACTAATTAATCTTGACAGCGGTAGCTGGAACGATACCGAAACGTCGAAATATAAAATAAAAAACATTATTGTGGTTGGATTCCCAAAAAATAAAAGAAAAAAGAATAAGTAATGCCACAAGGAACTTACAGAATATAATTTAAAATATCTTTCGACCATACTTTCGACTCGCTATCAATTAAAATGACAACCGAGAAAAAATGTTCAGGCAGACCACGCAAGCTGAACTAATATATTATTTCCTATCTTTCTTAGGTATTACTTAGGTCTTGGTAGCTAGAAATTTCTAAATCCGTTCCAGGTGTTACTTAACTTTGGGAAATATCTTGTGAAATCGGGCACTGGTCATTCAAATGAACAAACAAAAATAATAAAATAAATAATTAAGATTTCTTTCCGCTATGAAATATTTCTGAACCCATTGAAGTGATCACTGCTTTCACTTCCGTAGGTTATTGTGAGTCTGCTTTGTGGCCTTAGCTGCCTTGTCTATTCGGACAATTCGATGGTAACTAGAGTTTAAGTTGGATGAGTTTGAAACCTCATTTATCCATTCTAGGTAATCCTATAAACTTTCACATTTATAGGTTGGCATGTTTTGAGGATACATTTTTATAGTTCGTTCGCAAGGAACGAGCTATCAATTGTCATAAAACTTTCTCGTTTATCAACAATGTCCTGGCGATATAACTATTGATAATAACGTCATCAAATAGGAGGAACTCGGATAGGAGTGTTCGGGCCAGGAACCAAACACTCTGAAAGCTTGGAAAAAATCCCAAGTATCTTGCAAGCAGAAATCAACGCTAAAAGAATGTGCGCCTAGTTCAATATTGATAAAGGATACAGAAGACAAAGGATTATCATAATTTCGGATAATCAATCAGCCATGAAAGCACTGAGCTCTTGTGTAATCACTTCCAAAATGGTGTGGGAATGCCTAGACAAACTTAAGGAACTAGGCGAGAACAACATAGTCACCTTACTATGGATTCCAGGACACACAGGAATAAAAGGAGATGAAATAGCAGATACACTAGCAAAGTGGGGGACTGAAATATCCTTTTGGGGGCCTGAACCCTTTTGCGGAATCAGTCCCAATGTAAGATTGGAAGAAATAGGTAAAGCCTAGAAAAAGAGAAGATCTAATCATTGGAAATATAGAGTAGGGCTTGGACAATCGAAGATTCTTCTGGGTGACTACAACCTGTTGAGATAAAATAAATGCAAAGTCAAAGTAAAACTGCGCTAAGAGTTTTAACAGGGATGCTAGCGGGACATTGTCGCATGAATGGGCACTTGAGAGGACTCAAAATAGTGGAGGAAGAAGAATGTAGATTTTGAGGCGTGGAAGAAGAAAGAAACATCCATCCACATACTTTCTAACTGCACAGCACTCCAGAATCCTAGTGCATTCTGGATAGAAGAGGAACATTAACCTAAGTTGAAGCCTGCAGATATCCTAAAATTCATCTGGGAAATAGGACTAAAGGAGCTACTAGATTCTGAGACCTCCTCAGACACTAAGTAGAAGTAAGCGGTTACAATCTCCCCCAAGGAGCTGTGAGACCTGGTCGTTGGTGGGGGAGCCGAGTAGCTGTTCCTTCTCAGAAGGAATACGTGAAACCAAGGACAGCTCAACGGATTCCTGTGAAATGCAGAAATCCGATATCAGGATCTTCAGCGTGGAGAGTGGACTGTTGTCCCGACGAGTTTGCTGATAGCCGGCCGATGGCCGGAGTCGTCGGAACAATAGACTGCTTGTGGAAACCTGCCTGATATAAACCGTATCTAGTGGAAGGTGGTTGATGAGGTATATTCACCAGATGTGGGGGCTTGCCTTAAACAGCTGGCCAAGTGGAAGGTGACCACAATAAAAACCCTCCAAGTCAAGGTGGAACAGCATATGCCGAGGACTGCGTGGTCAAGGGGAAGCTTGATCGTTAATATGCGGACTCTGGATACCTGGGGACATCCAGTTTAAATACCCTTACTCCTGCATGCGGGGCTCTGCAGGAGTGGACCTTGTGCTTCCCTAGCTACTCGTGGGATCAACCATGGATAAAGAAAAAAAAAAAAAAAAAAAAAAGAAACCAAGCGGGCATGCACCGCAACCGGGCACAAGTCGGAGCAATGTATCCACAGTGCCCAAATATACAGCAGCATCTTCCTCACACGCGAGCAGACCTCGTGTTGAGGAAGTCAGAGAAAAACAAGAGAGGAGAAAGGCAGGGGCACCTACACCCTCAACCTCCTCAACTGGTGGAAGTCTCCGGGAGAAATCCTGGACGAAAAAGAAGACCCCCTCTCCTTCCTGAACTGGGTAAACCCGGAGGAAGGGATGATCCACTAAGGCGTGGACTTAGTGGAGCAGGGGTAAGATGGTATCTTCGCTTCCTTGAACAGGGACTCGCACCGGAGGAAGCAAGAAAGAAGGCTACGGAGCGCAGAAAGCAAGGAGAGGAGAAAAACATCCCTCCTAAAGGAGAAAAACCGAAGCGGGAGATGGCGACAGCCCTAACACCGCAAGTACAGGCGAAGAAGAAAAGGGAGGATAGAATAGCCATCCCTTCTTCAACTGGCAGCTATGCAGCTGCAGCAAAATTAATAAGAATGGCAGTTCTCCCCAAGGCGTACCCTGAGACTACCCTCAGTGCGGACGACCAAACCTTGCTGGAGAACGCAATAATAGAAGAAATGTATGCTGGATGGGACCACAAACTCCAGTTTAGTGGCATACATTTCAGACCAGGAGTCGTTCTAATCGACTGTGAAACACCACAGACTGCAGAATGGCTCCGGCTGATAGTACCAAAGCTGGAGAGCTGGAAGGGAGCAGAACTGACGGTGTGCCAGGGAGACGACATCCCAAAAATGCACAACGGCCACGATCTTTCTCCCAAGAAGCAAAGGCGTAGAGGAAGGTAAGCTTCTTCGCTTGATTAAAGCGCAGAATGAGGGTTTGGAAACAAACCAGTGGAAAGTCCTTAACCTAAAAGAAGAGGGCAAAGGCCTAGTCTTGAGGGCAGGAATAGATAATCTATCCTGCCAAAAAATCAAGAACAACGGGTTCACCATCCATTACCGGTTTGGGAAAATACCCGTACATGGCCTCAGAAAAGAAGAAGGAAGTAACAAGGAAAAGGTTTCCATTTCCTCCGAGGCCAGTGGCGACTCGAGTAGTGTAGAAAGCCTACACATCACCAAACTCCTTGGGGAAGAGTCGCCACTGACCGAGGAGGAAATGGAGATTGCGTCGGAGGAAGGGGACAGTACTCTTTCAGAAGGGGACATCACCCTGACGAAAGAGGGAAACACCCAAGAAGACAACCAACAGGATGGTGGGAATTAACTTAGCTCAAGTTAATGCTCACCATGCCAAAGGAGCAACAGCGGTGATCACAAGATTGCTCACCAAGGACCAATGGGGGTTGTGTTTAATCCAAGAACCTTGGGTTAATAATAACCAGGTAAGAGGATTAGCATGTAAAGATGCTAAAATAGTATATCACACTGGTAGTGATACACCAAGAACATGTATTATGATAAGAAACAATATTAACTATTTTTGTCTTTCAGAATACATGACTCGAGACCTCGTTCCAGTTCGAGCATACCTCGAACACAAGAAGGAGGGCAAAGAAATAGTGATAGCATCATGCTACTTTGAGGGAGATGGGCCTGCACCACCCCCAGAGATACAAAAGCTGGTGAAGTACTGTGAAGAGAAGAGACTACCTCTACTTCTAGCATGTGATGCCAATGCACACAATACCGTTTGGGGCAGTAGCAACACCAACAAAAGAGGTGAGCAACTTTTAGAATATATCCTTAATAAAAACCTTAATATCCACAATATAGGGAATACCCCTACATTTGTAACAAGGGTAAGGCAAGAAGTTTTAGATGTCACACTGGCAACACAGGATCTAAAACATATAGTCAAAGATTGGAGAGTATCGGGTGAACCATCACTCTCCGATCATAGTATAATAACATTCAAGTTAGAACTAGGCATACCTGAGATAAGCCTCAGGAGAATACCAAGAAAAACAGACTGGGACAACTATAACACCTGTCTGAAAAGAAATCTAGCACATATCCAGAGAAAAGGAAGGGCTAAGCACCATCTCGACCTGGAAAATGAGCTAGAGGATCTGAACAGGGCAATAATCGAGGCGTTTGAATCGAGCTGCCCTCTTCAAAAACAACAAAGCAACAAAGATGCACCCTGGTGGAACAAACATCTGTCAGAACTAAGATCTCAAACCCGGGACCTTTTTAATAAAGCAAAAATCACCGGAGACTGGCAGAGATACACCGAGGTGAGAAACACCTACTACAAGGAAATTAGAAAAGCTAAAAGAAATAGCTTCAGAAAATTCTGTGAAGATATAAACACAACACCTGCTGCGGCAAGACTTTACAAAGTTATGGCGGAAAGTAGGGTCAACACAGATATGGCTTTGAGGAAGCCAGATGGTGAATATACCGAAAATGAGGAGGAAAGAGTTCGACTCTTACTAGAAACTCATTTTCCAGGGAGTACCCCAAATAGGGGAGATAATCCTCTCGAAGGTCACAATAGGCCTTCAAGAGAAAGTATTGCAATGGCCAAACACAGGTTGAAATGGGCCATGAACACCTTTTCCCAGCATTGCTCCAGAAAGGACAAGACGAAATTCTACCGCATCTGATTAGAATTAGTCGAAGCAGCTTAGAACTGGGTTATATACCTGAAGCATGGAGAAGGGCAATAGTAACCTTCATTCCAAAAACTGGAAAAAGGGACACAACAAACCCCAAATCCTTTAGACCAATTAGTCTAACATCGTTTGTACTCAAAACGATGGAAAAGGCTATTGATAACCATATTAGAACGGAAATCCTAGAGAGACTACCTCTCCACCCATGTCAGCATGCCTACCGGGCAGGCAGATCTACGGAGACTGCACTGGTACAACTGACGGAGGATATCCGAGGTGCTCTAGACAACCAAGAAACTGTAGTATGTGCATTTTTGGACATAGGAGGAGCTTTTGACAATACTCCACATGAGGCAGTCAGAAGAGCATTGAACAGAAGAGGTGTGGTTTGACGGATCTCGGTATATCCTGCCAAGGATATGCCGACGATATTGTCATAACAGCCAGGGGAAAATTCGAAAACACCCTTTGCGATATTGTACAAAAGGGTCTGAACTATACAAATAGCTGGTGTAGGCAAGTGGGACTTAGCATAAACCCCACTAAAACTATCCTGATAGCCTTCACTAAGAAAAGAAAACTCAACCTCAAAACCATAAAACTTGATGGGAACGAGATTGAATGGAGACAAGAAGTCAAGTATCTAGGTTTAACTTTAGACAGTAAACTCCTGTGGAACAAACACGAAAATGAGATTACATACAAGGCAAAAATGGCTATAATGGTGTGCAGAAATCTGGCAGGAGCAAACTGGGGCTGTAACCCAAAAATCCTAAGCTGGATGTACACTGCCATAGTGAGACCAATCATCACTTATGGAGCCATTGTCTGGTGTAGTAGAACTAGCCTATTGACGACGAGAGAAAACCTCTCCAAAATTCAAAGACTAGCCTGTATATGCATTACAGGAGCAATGAGAACATGCCCAACGGCAGCCATGGAAGTGATTCTCAACCTCACTCCTTTACATATGGTGGTGGAAAGTGTTGCAGAAAGAACAAGATACAGACTAAGTAGAGAGGGAATCATTAAAAAAAACACCT